>CAIGRB010120257.1:0-15666 GCA_903798255.1 Fraxinus quadrangulata
TAGGCTATTTTTAAAGTTCCCCCTAAAAATATTACGCTTCTCTTTATTCTTTAATATTGTCTACTTCAATATTACTAAACAAGTAATTTGTGTTTTAACTTCGTAAAAGAATGATAAATTATAATTTCAACATGGAGGAGGAAATTTTGATTAATTGAAAATTACATGAGTTAAAGAGTGCTAGAAAGATTCAAATTTGACATATTTTGTAAGAGGGAAACGATAATAATTCCCAACGGCATATTTGACAAGAAGATTGAATAATATTAGGAAACAAAATAAATAAATAAATCTTGTTCTTTATATGAGTACGACGTGTGAAACATGCATCAATAGACATTGAACATCATAAACAAGCTTATAGCCTTTTAAAATTTTGTTATATTTGAAAATACTTTCAAGGAAACTTTAATTAATTAATATTTTTATATTATGAAAATGAATAGAATTTTTAAGCCATATTACATAGGGATGTTTTATTTACTTTTGGAATAATCTTCTCATATTCTTAAATCAAACAGTGAATTATTTGTTTGAGATACATAAAATTTATTCTCTCATATTTCATCATTATTGAAAATGGTTCCTAGTAGCGTAATGAAGAATAAATATATGAAAATTTAATTTTTATTCTTAAATATTTAATTGAGAAATTTTGGGATAAAGATCTTTACAATAGACAAATGACTTCAAAGAAAATACAATCATGTAGTCAATAGATGTTGTTAAGAATGGTAAGAGTTGTTCTATCACCCTAAACAACTCAAGTTGGCCTCATCTTCATGCCCAAGTAGAATGCCAAGTAGGACGAATAGTGTAGCCGCTCACACACACACACACACACACATGAGTATCATATATATTTAATTTTATCTCAATTTTTATCCATTTCATTCAATTTCATTACAATTTTTAACGATAAACATCGGCATGACTATTAGATACTAATGATCATCATATGTTGCTAGTAAAAAATTATATGGACGAAGTAATAATTCTCATAAATGCATTTAACAGATTAAACTTATGAACTTAAATAACCCAAATAGTAGAATTTTCGGTTGTATCACTTCTTTCATGCCATTTTTACGGCTATATAGGATGATATTTTACATTTAATGATCATGTCCGTGCTTGATTTCTAACAATGAGACGAAATTAATAGAAATAACTTAAATTAAGACAAAATTATTGTAATAGTAACCCAATTGATATAAAATCAAATTATAACGGTCCAATCCTAGAAGAAGGTGACATTCGTTTTATAAGAAATAAAGAAATATCGAAAATTCAAGTATTTAAAGTTAAAGTTGCTAGGTAACAAATTAAAAACAACAGTTAGAATATGAGAGTTGGAGTTGAAAATAGGATTTTTTTTTACTTTTTTCTCTCCTTCAAAATCGTATATAAGACTTTCATTTCACATCGCTCGTAAAAGATAAAAGAAAGAACTTATCTTTGGCGACCGCCAATAAAATTAACCCTATTCATGTCTTCAGCAATGATCACAAATGATGAGGTAAAAAGTGGAAAAAACTTAAAAAAGCAAATAGTTTGTCCCAAATGACAATAATAGTGTTGGGGAATCTCACTGTACGCATCATAATTGGAGGGTAATTTGCCCCACTTCAAAAAAAGCCAATCTACCCTCCTTTGGCGCCCCCACCCCGGAGGTAGATTCTTTCCGGCCCTCCCACTCCTCCCCTTTGCTTCTTTCCATTGGTTTCTTGATTGTAAAAGCTTGGTTTTTTCTGCACAAAACTTTCTGTCTATTGAACTATATGAATATGTATAATTAGAAATCTTACTGTTCAGACTGTATGTTTTTGCAGGATTTCATTTCAAGGTTTGTTTTTCTTTTGTGGGCTTCACATTTTATTGAATAAATTTATTGGGTTTATCTTATTTTTCTCAAATGTGAAGGTTTTTTATTCATCATTTTGCATGACGTTTTTAATGAGTTTCTGTGGGGGAATTCCGGCAATTCTCGTTCTGGAACAGTGAAAGACATTCTGCTTTGAAGAAGGGAAATTTGTTATTATTGTGAAAGATTTGATTTTAACCTTGAGAAAAAAAGATTTGAAAATTGGTGGTGTTCTTCGGATATGGGGAATATATTGGGGAAGAAGAGGCAATTGGTGGATGATAAGTACACGAAGCCTCAAGGATTATACCAACTCAAAGATGTGGACCAAAAGAAACTTAGGAAGCTTATTCTTGACTCAAAGTTAGCACCTTGCTACCCTGGTGACGAAGAATGTGGTTGTGACCTAGAGGAATGTCCCATTTGTTTCTTGGTACGATTCTCTATCTTCGTCGTCATTTTTCATTTTTCAATTTTTTTATGGTGTGATTGCATTTTCTTATTGCTTAAAGTGAAATTTGGTTCATAGGATTTCTTGTATCTGTCTGCTTATGTATACATCTTTTTGGAGTAATTTTAGTGGTTATTTGATGAATATATGAGAAGTTGGGGAATTGAAAAGGAAGTTGGTTTTGCCATATAGTTAATTGGACTGGTTTTTGAATATTTTTTTAGCCAATTAATGTTGCTCAAGGAGAAACTTGAGTTAAAGTATTTTACGGAGTCATTGTTTTTTTAATTAAGAATGAAAGTTGATTGAATTATGTTAGTGCACTTTTAGATTGTTCAACAATTGAGACTTCTATTTGTTCATGTACTTTCCTTAGTAGAGCTATATAATTATATTCTTGATGTATGACAAATTACATTGTTCCGACATGTATGGCATCTTTCCTTTTCAATGTAAATTGCCCTTCATTTAATATTTTATTTTGTGCTTGATGTTATCAGTACTATCCAAGTCTTAATCGGTCAAGATGCTGCACGAAAGGCATTTGTACAGGTATATCATATATGATTTGCATTTTATTTCCTAAATTTGCTTATCTTTGTAGTCACCGACTTGGTCGATTTTCTTTAATCTGATTCTAATAATTTTGATTATTTCCATGCATTAGAGTGTTTTTTGCAGATGAGGACCCCTAATTCTACCCGGCCTGCACAGTATCCTTGACTTCTATTGGTTAGAGTTATGTCTCATGAAACACTTTCATCGATGTTTTGTATGCACTACTACTTTAAATTGTCATTTTCTTAATGGTTACCTTAACCTTAAAAGGTGTCCTTTCTGTAAATCGTTAAATTATGCCGTGGAGTATCGAGGTGTTAGGACAAAGGAGGAGAAAAGCTTTGAGCAAATTGTAAGACATGTTATCCTAATTCCCTGTTAGACTTTTCTCCTTTTTTTGGGTGTACCGAACAACATTTTAGCTACACTATTGAACTATGCTCATTTGTAGGAAGAACAACGGGTTATAGAAGCCAAAATAAGAATTAGAAATCAAGAACTTCAGAATGAAGACGAGAGGATGCTCAAACGAAGGGAAATTATTTCTTCAAGCAGTAGAAGATCAAGTGAGGTTGACAATTGTTCAACAACAGGTATATGATATGAGCCTGATTTAGAGGCTGTATTTCACTTTCTCTGTATTCACTTTTTTCTGTCTTCAGAACCATTCGTTGCTTCGGCTGTGCAAGGCGAGGAAGTCGTTACATGTGAGGAGTCTCATGTTTCTTCTGCATTAATGCTGCCTTCACATCCAAGGCAAAATAGGTATGCAATTATATGCGTTATCAACTTACTATTTTGTCTTTTATGTTTTTACGTACTTCATTCTTAGTGGTCTGTGATCATGCATTCTAAAAATATGTGGATATTGATAAGTGGCTATGTATATAGATCGTAATTAGCTAAAAAAAAAAAAAAAACTAATTTTCCCTTTCTTATGAGTTTAGCCCCTGTTTATGATTCTTTTTTCTTTAAATTCATTTTCAAGCACACATTTCATGGGACCCACAAATTTTATCAACTTTTCAACCACGCATTTAACCAACTTTTATCAAAATCAACTAAAAATCTATTTTTTTATCCAAACCAAACAGGGGGTTAAATGATTAGTGGATAGAAAAATATATGCTAGAAGGAGCTTGCTAGAGATTTAGCTGCAGCAAGTCCCATATTGTTATCTTTCATTTTGGTCAAATGCATCAGGATATCTCTAAACTTTTCTGAAAACAATATGACAATCGAGTCACCTGACAACCTGATTTATGCCATTTCATGTTCTGCTATTGGATGGGATGGGGTTTTAATGTTCATTTTGCTGCAAGTTACCAGATTTGATTAGGGATTAACAAAAAGTTATTTATATAAATTATATAGAAAGGAAAAAGCACCATAACATGATCTAATGGAAGCTAGGCAACTCTTTTTTATTATAAGATGAACGAAACTGCATCACTCAGTGCAACAAACAAATAGCTTAGGTAGAAAAAAATAGCATTTATAGATAGCTGCAGCGCTCAGAGCAACAAACAAATAGATTAGCTAGAATAAATTAGCATTTATAGATAGATGAAAGCGAAATCTGCCCTGCCCTGTATTGATAGATGGATAGATTGATATGCCTGTACTGTCTTCTAAAGTCCCAGGAGTACAAAGCATGTTTCAGACGTTGGGCAGTGACTTACTTTTAGTATAATTGATAAAGTAGGAAGAGTTGCTCTCCCTTGTCTCTCTCCATTGTTGACTCAGCTGGTGCCTGTTTGGGAGAAGTTGGGTGTCCATTTATCTTTATCTTCTGGTTGTGCATCTATCATATCAATTTAAGCTTCTGAGTACTCAATAGAAATTCCAAAAGAACTAGGAAGCTAGCTTGTACAAAGGGGGAAGCTAAGCTGAGGTTGAGTGTTCGATCTAATAAGCTTGTTTTCAGTCTGCTTTTTTTTTTTTTTTTAATTCCAGGAAAATTCTAGTACCTATTGTCATATTGTAACATCCAGTGGGCCTATGGGCTCGGATTATGGTAATCTATTGACTTCTGAAAGGGATTATTTGTCTATGTTGAAATTTTAAATTACAAGGTAGGTCACTTCAATTTTAGAAATTGGATGATGTTTTCCTCCTTTCATCTCTCTCGAACTCTTTCAAAGACAAACCAAAAAACCCTTGAAATCTTTTCATGCTACATTTGCAATTCTTTGTTTTCTATATATTCTTTCCTTAGTACATAAAAAAAATTGTTCATTACATGGATTTACAAATTCATATGGATAAAAGATTGTGGAGTTGGTTAATGATTAGTGTATTAAGAAGCTATTCTATGATTATTAGATGATTTGCATGTCTCGTCCTTTCTCTATTGCTCTCTCAACCTGACTTCAAATTCAGGGAGGACATGGTTGAAGTGGATCTTGAGGACATAATGGTTATGGAAGCCATTTGGCGGTCTATCCAGGTAATCATATGTACAATCAAGCATAATTTTCATGTTCAATCTGAGAAAATATGCAGCCTTTCATGAGCTATACTTATGTGCTCTCTCTAGTCTTTAAAAATGGCATCATTCACATTGAGCATTATATTCTGTTTTTTCACATTGTTGCACATTTGTCTTTAATTTTGTGGCATAATGACCTAGAATTGCTTCTTGTGCAATGTGATCATAATAGGAGAAAGGCAGGCAGCAAGAACCCCCGCCATATAATGATGCAGCTTTATCACAAGAATACACAGTGGAGAATTGTGTTTCATCAAGGATGGCTCCAATGGTTGGATCATCATCGTCTTCTTCTGGAGGACTTGCTTGCGCAATTGCTGCTCTTGCTGAATGTCAACAAAAGGGCCGAGAGCCCTCCAATAACTATGGAGAGAACACATCTGCATATAACATGCCGGACTGTAGCCGGATTTCAAATTCTGTGGAACAAGAATCAGAACATTATTTTCCGGCTGAGTCCGCCATCGTGATGTCACCCAATAGCCAGTCAGCCGGTCGTGCAGATTGTGAGGAATTTGATGATAATGTTAACCCTGCTGCACTGCCCGAATCAAAAGAGAGTGAATGCAGCTTTCAACCTGCTGTAGGGACTATTGTTCCTGAGAGTTTTGAGGAGCAGATGGTGTTAGCCATGGCTGTTTCTCTGGTTGAGGTTTAAGCCTCAACTAGTACACCGAGCATTGCGTAGCACTAGTTATGGTACCAAGAGTTCCTTGAGATTCTCTCCTTTCTCTATTTACACCTAAAAAGAATGTAAAAATGGAAAAACAGTAAAAATGATTGATGTGAATGAAGGTGGTTCGCTGATTCTGTTTTTAAAAATTTTAGGTACCATCCTTGTTCATTTGTGTAAGAAATTTTTTTTTAATTAATCTGCCTTATAATATTCTACAGCTCTGCATTGTCTCGAATTTATTGTCGACAGACGGGCAATAAATCGAATACTTGACGAAGAGAATCTTCAGAGGTTTCTAAATTCCAACTCAATGTTCGGGAACCAGGATTTGAGACATTATCATAATACAGAGTTGGAACATATATGTTAGGAGTTACTTCAAAATGAGTTACTTAGGACATGTTCTTTTTATTGTTTTCAGGTTATTTTCAATTTTTAGTTTTCGAAAACACTGAAAATACGTTTATTTACCTATTTTTAAAAATGAATTTTCAAAAACGAATTTAAAATTTACAAAGAAAATGGAAAAACCAAGCCAAAACTTCTTTTTTATTTTTAAAAACAGTTTTTCAAAATGACAAAAAGAATGTATTTTTAGCAATCTTAAAATGGACACTCAAAACATAAAACTCAAAATGAACTCAAAACTAAAAACTGAAACACGAAGAGAACATTCTCTTACCTATTCATAAGTGAAAACATTCGTTTTTCAAAAAAATGATGTATTTGCTTGTAAGTAAACTTTATAAGCATTGCCAAAAATGAAACAAACCATTATATAAATATTTGATGAGTCAATGGTTTGGTGTATTCGATTTCTTGGTGTTAGTTTATTGGGGTTGAATCAATCATTCTCATCTGCCCATAATGTCTTGATTCTAATGACTGCTAGATGTTGAAATAGATCGGTATAGTTTGGCTGAATTTGAGACAAATAATTAATTGAGCTTTGTCCTTTTAGTATGAGGTCGCAATTCTTTGTCCTCTTAGCTATCTCTAATCGAGTAAAAAGAACAAAATTAATTGCATTTCATGAAAAATTTTACACCTTAAAATTGTAGCAATGAGACACTTGAACGGGGGCCTTAGTTCGTTATCACATTCTTGAATCGATTGGAATGGAATGATGAATCTATTTCTCCGCCTCTTTGAGGATAAATCATAATTCTGGTGAAAAATGATCGGATATATGAGATTACAATGACCATTACATCTAATTCGNTCTTTGAGAATAAATCAGAATTCTGGTAGAGAATAATCGGATATATGAGATTACAACGAACATTATAACTAATTCGGTTAAGGTTCGAATAATCAGAAATAGTGAGACAGCTAGTAGAATAGTCATATTGAGGCAATAAATCTGAAAATATAATTGATCTACATGTCAAAGTCTGTCTTGCCATTCAAACAACGTATAAAATAATTTTTTTTCCAAAGAATAGGTCCGGAAGTTATCAAATAATGAGAATTAGGTCCTCAACTTTTTACAAGAAACCCGGAAAAAAATACTGAGAAAAAATAAGATTAGAAATGTCATTTAACATTAAGGAGTGAATTTCATTCATGGCAACTATACATTTACTCTAGTATCGGTTAAGTATATGCACTTCAATTTTATTAAATCGAGTAACTACACTTTAATTTGATTTCTATCATGATGACTTTATCCAATTCCTCATAAGAAATTTGATTAAATACCAATATATAAATGATTCTCGTCACACATAATCGTTAATTGTTGATGTGAAAGAAGTACAATTTATGTGAAGTAAATGACGAACATCATTTATTAACTACAACTTCTTCATTTTCACCCGTCCGAGTGATGAAATTTGATAGAGTTAACCAATTGTAATCAAATTGAAAGCGTAGTTACATGATTAAATAAAATTGAGTTACAATTTAACGTTTGATATCAAATTAAAGTATAATTCTTGTGAATGAATTTTACCAACGTTGCTATGCATACAGTGCCAAAAGGAGAATGTGTGGTTGAAATGAAGAAAGAAAAAAAAAAGAGAATGAAAATGAATGTCAAATAGAGCCTAAATTGACAATTCAATAAATAGATACCAATTACCACATGGTACATTTCCCTGGAGTGATGATGAAGTAGCACGCGCCGAGACCTCCATAGGCTTAGTTACCACCACCTAAAGCTAGTGGGCGACCCGGAGGTGGCCACCCACATGCTTGCTAATTCCCATTTTTTTATTTTTTCCATTTCTTTTCACACCAAATTGGTTATGTAACTCTATATTTGAAGCATGTGACTTTTGGGGATTATTGTAACTCTTGGGAAGCATTGTTTCACATCCATATATAAAGGGGTTGATGATTCTTAGTTGAGAGATACTTTTAATATACATATTGACATTATGCAAGAATAATTTCATTTATTCCTTTTGATTTTCCTACATCAAAAGTCAATCACTTGCAGCTTTTTTTCTTACAAAAATGAAGTATTTTCACTTTGAGAACAATATTAGAATGAAAGAAAGAGATTGAGATTTAAAGTGGAGAAAGTTTGCAATAAAAATTGTGTAATTATTCTGGCAGCATGACATGTTATTTATAGACTCAGTCGTGGTTATTCAAGCACCCTTCAAATCTTTTTAGAACGATCATCACTATTCAGACAACCTCCAAACTCGAAAGACAACATTGTTTAGTATGAAACATTGCGTCTGTTACATTATTTAAAAGACAATCTAGACCAGAAAATTACTTGAAAATAAGTAAATCAAAATTAATTTTATTAAGTACCCAAAACTTTGACCCAAAAATTTAAATAAATTTTGTCCAAAAAGTTAATAGTACAAGGACACAGACACCTGACATGGGCACGTGACGTGCTAATCCGAGCCGATCGGACGGTGGTACGTGCGAGGACTTAGGATCGAACCCAATAAAATATTGGCATTCCTCCTTCCAAAGACTATTGGCACGCCTTGAGGCCAAAATTCAATTTCCAAACTTCCATTATGTAAACCACACCAAAGTTTCATAACTTTCCATTTGGGATAAGTGCGGACAATTTTCGATAAATCAAATTCTTCACTAATTTATAGTTTCAAGTTGGTTACTTTGATACATAATATTTCATTCAATTCTAAATGGTTTTCGATAAATAAATAGATCACGTTAACCATCTCGTAGAGTAAAACATGAATATGCTTGGTCCTGCTAAAATTGAAGTACGGGTCCCACTAAAATTGAGGCTCAAAGTTGACCCATTTCACTTATTAATAAACAATTTTCGAGTATCACTCCCATATTTGCACCAGAACATGTTTAATGTTCACGCCAATTCCTATTTTTTCACTTCTTTTCACATCAATTTGGTTATGTAACTGTAAATTTGAAGTGATGTGACTACAGTGAATTATTGTAACTCTTGGTAACCATTGTTTCACATCTATAAGGGATTTGTGATTCTTATTTGAGAGATACTTTTGATATAAATGTTGACATTATGCAAGAATAATGTCATTTGTTCCTCTTGATTTTCCTACCTTATAAATCAATCAATCATATCATTTCTTATAAAAATTTGTTTATACTTTGTGACCCTCGAGAGACAAAGTATATACCTCGAGTATACACTTCTTTAACCCTTGGTGTTCGGGTTGTCTTCGTAAATGTAGAACTCAGACATCATATATGATGGCTTCATTGTATCTTGGAGGCCTATTCGTATCTCGTGTGTATCACTGGATTGTTAGGGACAAATACCATCTTTAACAAAATAGCAAACACATGCCTTGAAGTCTGCTTCTTAATTGTTCGATGTTATTCAAAATTCTACAATATTCTTCTTCTACTCCTTTTTTATGGTTTTCAAGACTTTCACGGTGCTACTTGGGGTTATCTCACAAAGACTGGTGCTAAACGCTACACTTGTTCACTTTTGAGTCTTTTGATATTGCATTCGATTCCAAAAACGTATAAAATATTCAAAGATGTTTTATTAGTGTTAGTACTGAGTGGATGCCTCCACACACTTCTCAACTACAGTAAACTTGGATTACAGTACTGTGTTGTTCTGTCTGCTTTTGCATGAGGCTGACTCACTGCACAAAGGCCGCAACTTGTAAAAGTTGATGTAAAATATATCTACAACACACACATTGCACCATGGACTCTGTGAGAAGTTTTGGCCATTCGATTGGACTGCTTAGAGATAAGAACTTTTTAGATAAGGGAAATTACACACTGGCAATCTTCGAAGTTCAAACTGCACTATCGAGAAATTCGATCTTAAGTCTAAAACAAAGGAAAAGAGAAGAAAAATAAATGAATAAAGAATTTACATAAACAAAAAAAAATCGATCATGTTCCATCTACACCGACACCTGCACCAGTAGTTGGAATCCATGGCTCTCCCAGTGGTTCCTCATCAGGTTAATGCACTATCCCCCTTCAACTTTTTTAGCAGGTGCGGCAAAAGAGAAGGAAGAAAGATTGGCGGCGATCGCGCCGGTTTTAGGGGGTGGTAGGAGGCATTTGTGTATGTGGAAGAAGACAATTTTTTAAATACTTTTTCCTTTCTTCTCTTTTCTCTCTTTTGTTTTTAAACCTAGTGCTTGCAGCCCTGCACCAAAAACTACAATATTAGAATCTACAAATTAAGAAAACTAACTGAAAACTTTAAGGAAAATGTAAAAGGACTACCTGGTCCTATAATTTGGATTAGCAGCAGCTGAGGAAATGGAAGAATTTGGATCTGACGATAATGACAGTGTGTTGGTGACATTGGTCCCGAAGGGCAACGCCAGCCACCATTGATGTTATCAAGATCGAGTCGAGCTCCTTCAATGCATCTTTTGAAGTTGGAACCTTGATTTTGATACCAAAAATGGTGGTAGTGAAACCTTTGCACATCGAGCCCAAAATCACCAACAGACTATGATCATCGACTATCTTTGTTGAATCTTGCGCGGTTCGTGTTCTGATGAGTGTATTTCTTGCAATCCTTTCTTTATATAATTGTCTCTCCAAGACTGGTACTAACTTGTTGTACTAAAATGTAAAAACAATACATGTTCCTAGTAGAGTACAATTGTTCTGCTCGGAATATAACGATAAAAAGGGACTGATTGTGTGTTGTTTAACATTTGTACTTCGTACTACAATACAAGAAGGAGTACAAGTTCTTGTTCATTAGAAATTAAAATTAAAAGATTCAGTCAAAGTCGATAGTTAATTTTAATCATACATTTTAAGAAATTCATATATTTTCAACTATATATTTTATCAATTTTTATCAAAATTTACTAAAATTCTAATTTTAAACCGCACCAAACATGGGCCAAATGTTTGCACAACAGTAGAGGATAAGGTTTTAGATTTTCCATCAAATATTTTAAAACTTATTTTTATAATGGGGAAAAAGGAATTGTTGTCATCAGGTTCGTTAATCTTTTCGAAATAGAATATCTCCGCTCTTAAACGTTAACAATAGAAAGAGTTTGTAGTGAGTCTTGCTACGGAACTACCGAGAAATACGATAAGAAGATACATTCGAGTGTGATCAGACACCCTTTCGCTCCTTGCTCGCGGAGCGGCATACCGAAAAAAAGAAAAGATTGGAAGCGATGAAAACCAAGGAATATAGGCCTGCCTGCCATCCACACCAGAATAAATAGAGTTTTCCGAAAAAACCTGCTACTGAACTACCGAGAAATACGATAAGTAGATACATTCGAGTGTTTTCAATAGATGGAATCCATTTATTTATTAGTTAAAAAGTTAATTTTTATTAAAAAGATTATTCTAACTTCGGTAAAATTAGATTGAAAAAAAAAAATTAATGAAAAGTTATTTAATGTATTTTTATCTATTTTTTGTTAAATTAGAGAATGGTTCTTTTTTTCCTTTAAATGGACAATTTTCAGTAAATTGGACTGAGCAATTAGTGCAACAAAAGTGAAAAATTAAAGATTAAATATTCCAAATGAAAGGTGTTGACTGGTTGTACCGTGTCGGCTTGTATTGTATTTTTTTAAGAATTTTGCTATGTGCACGTTTGAGTGTACGGTGTACAACCATCCCACAATAGGTGGTCTACGAAATTTTTATTGGATGTGGGCCCCCTATTGTGAGAGGGGGGTTGTACACTCCTGATGTAAAACTTGGTGAGGATCTCTTGCGCGCAGAAGTGTACAATTGGTGAGGAAAACTTGGGATCCAGTTGAGGCATGTCCAGCGATTTACTTCCGCTCATTGCTGAGGGACCGATGATGGGTGGTTTAGAATATAGTCTGGCGTAAATTGAGATACCTGGGTATAAAAAAAAAAAAAAAAAACCCATTTTTTAAAGGCTCAAGTTTAGACTCAACCTTATCACTTGAACCGAGTTTCTTGGCCCCAACCAAAAATTGAATGGAATGACCATTGAATCAAGTTGAATAGACCTGAATGGGGTCTAGTCGGGAAATTTTTTCTAGTATTTTGTCCATTCCTAACCATGTGGCCTGCCACGTAAGCAAAAGCATAGCAAAAGGCTCTATCCTACGGAGTACTAAGCCCACATTTGACCCTCATTTCTTATAATCTTTTTCTTCAAATTAATTTCCAACTACACATTTTATAGTACTCGCAACTTTTACATTTTTTCAAGAATCAAACTTGGTGTACAACAAGTTTGAACTCAAAAGATGTGGCAAAATCTGCATCATTGATTGTTTCAAGTATTGTTAAAATCAATGTATAAAAAGTTTTCACATCACAATAATGGTAAACTTGATGTACACGTAGTAAGATTATTTTTTCAATTACATATTTTATCAATTTTTATCAAAATTTACTAAAAATTTAATTTACATCCCAACTTGAGCTAATTTTCTGTATATAAAATATGACTAAGATAATGTGATCATAATTTTTAATAATATTATAAAAATTATGGTAGACCTTAGACCTTGATTTGATGACCGTTTGACTTTTTCAGCAGTACATGGTCCCAACTCCCATAATGGCCATTAAGGCATTGAATTGAATTGAATTATTGTTGTTGTTGTTGTTGTTTTATTGTAATCATATGTCCTAGTGAAGGAGGAGGACTCCAATTTGCCTCCGAAACGAGAAGTTTGCTTTTGTCCAAACCCTTCGAAGCCTACACATGAGTTCTATAAACAAAGTAAGTAGTTCAACTAAGTTACTTTTATACATATCTATGTACTTATAAGTAAATTTTAATTTATAATATCTTACTTATGTTTTATTATTTATTTTTATTTTTATGAAGGCAATTAGGAGAGCACAATCCCACATGAAGCCCAAGTTCCTAATCTCTCACACATATAACACCATGGACTGGTGTGAGAGCTGTAGGGCCCATCCAATTAGTTGGTCTTGCCTATAGATATAAACAAAAAAATTTTAACCAATTTTCTAATAAATTTCAAATTCATCATTAAAATATTTTTCTTATTCTATTAGCCCTCAATGTTTATAACAATTTCACAAATGGCGACGATGTAAAAAATCTGGTCATATGACTTGACGCATCATCATCAATTATAACACGTTAAAAATCAAGAATAAAAATACTTTGTCAAAATGATTTGACAGAAAGTTGAACATAATTACATGTGATAGATGATTTGATGAAAAAATTGATCGTGTTTTAAAATATTCAATGATAGAATGTTACGTGACATTATGTCGATTTGTTTAAATAAGTTTTTAACTAATTACAATTTCTGAATCTTCTTGGCGGCTTCGCCAGCCGGCATACCTGTGAAAATTAAAAATCACAGAAAATTGTAAAAAGGATTACCTGGTTTGATAATTTGGATTTGCAACCTGATGAATTGGTGAAATTTGGAGCTAACTATAATGACAGGGTGTCAGCGAAATTTGGTCCCCCCGAAGGGCAGTGCTGCCACCATTGATGGTATCAAGATCGAGCCTAAACCCTTCAAACACCTCCAGCCTGAGAAAATATCAAGGAACCTCCATCACCATCTTTTGAAATTGGAAGCTTGATTTTGATACCATAAATGGTGGTAGCCCCGCCACCGATGTGCCTCCACGCCAAAGTCAACAACCGATTATGATCATCGTTTATCTTTGTCGAACAGTATATATTCTTATATAATCTAATCAATTCGATGAGACACTCGTCACTCTCATTTGCAGGGTCGTGGACAATGAGGGATTCGAAATTGATGAGTCTAGCTCTTGGAATCCTTTCTCTTTATATAAAAGGTGGTTGTTCAAATCCTATTGGTTTGGCACCTAAAATAAAATTAATATAGGGGGGGTTGTATGATTCATTTTTTCCCAAACCAAAGTTCGGTACATTGTAGTACTAAAGCAATACATATTCCATTCGACAGTACAATGTTTCGCCAAGACTATATGAAAGAGTGGTTGGAGTTTGTCCTCATTGTATTTTTTGTACTTCGTACTACAAAACTAAAATAGCAGTACAGATTTTTACAAAACTGTAAAGGATTGGACATTAATTTATAGGAAGAAATTTCTAACATTAAAATTCTGAAAATGTTCATTTACATTATTAGTTAACTAACTATTGCATCGCAAAGCGTGAAATATGGCGAACAAGGATCAAAACTCGTTGTTTCGAAGGAGTACAGCAAATCTACGGATCAATATTCGTCAATTCAACTGAATATTGAAAATTGATTTAAATTTAGGTTCTCATTCATTGCATACGAGTACCAAATAATAGATGAGACTTGCGAGTAGGAATACTATTTTAAATCAAGTAATTGGAGAAAATACAAACAATTAATTTAATTAAAAAGAAAAAGTCAACCACTAAAACTACCCAATCACTAACTTGGATGAAATTTCAGGTCCCTAAATTCCTAAGAAAACATAACATCAACTCCAAAAATTAGTATAATTATAGAAAAATAACATAATAGTGCCATAATTCCCATGAATTAGCTTCTCATATATTTTTGTTTCAAGTTTCTTTGTTATGGACTTGTTCTATTTCTTTTATATCGCCTTTTCTCAATATCAATGATGTTTTATGATTGAAATTTCACAACAATAATAATAATAATAACAATAAACTTCCAAAACTCCCTTGGTTCGCTGTTGCGTCATTAATGCTACTGACTGTATTGTTATAATTGAATTATATATAAAGTTGGGATAATTGCAGCAACGGTCCCATACCTTTTAGATTTTTGTGCACTTTACCCTAATATTTGATTTGTGCTAGCAGATGTCCCAAACCTTTAATAAATATGCGGCGGCGATCCAAATGGATGGGTTTCCATCCATTTGACTGTTAGTTTGATTGAAATAGTGAGATTTGACTCATTTTGACAAAATTGAAAATGACAAAATTGCAACATTACAATTAAAACATTAAATAAATTAATTAAAAACCCAAAAATAAAAAATAAATAAATAAAACACACACACTCTCTCCCCAACCAACAGTCTCTCCCCAGCCATGGCACCGGGTCCTTCCCGAGCTCCAGCGGTGGTTAGTTTCGCCATAGTCTCGTCATTTGGTGCAAAAACCGTAAGAACATACCCTTCAGAGACTAATCTTCCCATTTCAGAAGCTAATGATGTGAGATTGACTAAAATATCGGCCTTTTCATTGTACCCACCGTAATGGAGGAGAGTTT
>CAIGRB010120262.1:15203-27727 GCA_903798255.1 Fraxinus quadrangulata
CGCACATACCACCACAAACAGAAACACCACCACAATAACACCACCAACACCACAATCGCACCAAATCACCACAACACCACCACCAACACTGCACACAACACCATGTCCAATCGTCGTCACCACCACCGTCGACCGCCACCACCTGCACCGCCGTCGATCGTCACCACCATCATCTACCCACCAAACACCAATGCACACTGGTAATGCTGCCACCACCTATGCACCCACAACTACCAACACCGTATCCACCCACACTACAATCTCACAGTATCGATTTCAAAGAGTCCCCAGCTCCAGCACCGCCACAGAATCCACGCATACACCACAAATCAGCCACATCCACCACCTACACCAACGACCATTGTCACGTCACATCGCACCAACACAATCGACTTCCACACATACAGAATCACACAAATCAGCGTCATCATCGCCTTCCACACACATAGAATCATATAAATCAGCGTCGCCACAGTGCCATCCGATGACTCAGTCGCCGTTGTGAGCGCAGACACCGATGCTTACAGTGGCGCTCAGATCGACTCTCACATCTTCTGGTGGTGACGTTTGGCTCGTAAAAAATGAGCCATGAGCCGCTCGGGCTAGTTCCCGAGCTGAGCTCAGCTCTTTTTTACGAGCGGCTCGTCAAATTATTATTTTTTTAAGGTCTAGGTATAGTTTAAAAAAATTAGGCGAGCTCACGAGCCGACCCGAAGCTCAACTCGTGATCGAGCTCGGCCCACGAGTAACGAGCCGAGCCCTCGGCTTGTTACAAACTAGCCCGAGCACGAGCTGAGCTCGTACTTATAAGTCGGCTCAACCCATTGACATCACTACCAATACACCCTCAAACCTGGGCACAAAAATGACCCACGAACAAGAACACAAGACTCGACAATAGACGAATCTATACACAAAATTGCATAAAACATTGAACAAACTATTGAAGAACAATATGTTTAATTCAATTTTCACCAAGGAAAAGTGAAAATCGAACCAAACACAAGAAAAATCTCAAGAAATCAAAGGCATTCAAGTGGGACTCTCTCACACTAAAGTTGAGAGCTTCTCTCTCTAACCTTAACTACAACTATATTTTACAAGTACTTTGTATTGTATATGTGTGTTCTTGATTTTTTATTTAGATGTAATTCTTTACTATCATTTAGCCCTTGTCTAGTTGGATGTGTTTTGAGTCCTTGGATGAGCCTACGATAAAGTATTGTTGGGAATTAAGGGCCTGTTTGGGTCGGATTAAAATCTGATTTTAATCTAAGTTTAAGTCAAATAATCAATATTAACCACATCTTTTATGTGTCCCACCACTTTTCAATCACAAATTTCAAAAACTTCTATCACAATTCACTAAAAATTTAATTTTAATTTCCGCCAAACACCCTATAAGTGTCATTATGACCACCCTTTTTTATTTTTTAAATTAATAATTATGACTTGTATGTTCAAAATTTAAAAAAAATGTTATCGTATCTAAATGATTTTAACTGACTAGTCTTTCTGAAGGTCTTTGGAATTTTTGGCCAACCTGGAGGTTTGTTGAAAAGTGTTCTTGGTGGTTGATATTCGTCCTGAGTGTCTAGGTGACATTGACGATTATTTTGATAGTGTTATTGTGTGCATTTTTTATGCAAAATGCCAAACAACTCAAAACTGGTGTTTAGTTCATCTTTGAGAGGACGAATTATCAACCATTTGGATCTATTGTCTTGATAGCCATATTGTTTCTGGCGCCCCCTTTTACATAGAGTACGTGATGTAGATATGAGGCTTCATTATGCATTTGTGATACACATTTCCGCTCTTTATTTGTAAGAAGAAAAATATTTATACTTTTTGAGTGTTGGTTAAGAGATTCTGCAAGTTTTAGATATCTTTATATTACAACATTTTCCCAAATAGATTAGAAAAATGGGAACTCATGAGTAGAGCCGGTCCTGTAATTTTCGGGGCCCGATGCGAATTCCCCAAATTGGGCCCTCCAAATCAACATAAATACAAAATTCAACAGTGTATTATGCAACGTATTGTTAACTTAACACTGAATAATAGAACTACAAATAAATATAAAGAACAAAAGATTTATATTATAAAGTAACACAATCGACAAGAGTTCAAACAATCAGTTAAATACTATTCTTCTTGCTATTTTAGCGGCAAAAACATTAATCAAATGTGAATAATTTAACTGTTCAACCATATCTTTCCCTATTGATAACATAGCAAATCCGTTCAATCTTTCTTGTGACATAATTGATCTGAGGTAAGTCTTGATCAACTTCAATTTGAAGAAACTCCTTTCTGCAGATGCAACTGTAACCGGTATGGTTAACAAAATTTTATAGCAATATAAGTATTTGGGAAACAAACATTCAATGTCTTCAAATATTGTAGCACTTCAATTGCTCTCATTGCTTCACTCGGTATATAGGTCCGCAAGACTAGTATCTCCGAAAATAAATCATCTCCACTAATGTCCGAACGCCTATTATATTCCAATTGTTTCTCAAGATTCATATAAGAGTTCACCCCTTAACCTCTTCAAATTGAACAAAAATTCAAATGTGTCATCATATTGTTTGAATTGTTCAAATCGAGTCCTCATAGAAGATAGAGTTTGATCAATTATAAAAACAAAGTATTCAACTCTACAAGACTCTTCAACCGATTGCTTTATTTCATTACTTTCGCTTTCATCAAATTATTTTTTTCTTCGAATTATATGTTTCTCTCGAAATACAACTTTAATTCTCAATTCCTTTGCCTTTCTGTCACTTCATCCATGACAATAGCAAATTCAATTTCTCTATATTCTTCAAGAAATGAAACAAGTCTTTGCAAGAGGTCGATAGCATGATCAATATCCATATTTTTAGTTTAAAGAAATTTACTCACAATATTGACTGCATGCATCAACCTGTACCAGATAATCATGCCAAGCAAAAACTCAAAATTCTGAAGTTCATATGTTGCTAACGACTCGGCTTCACTCTTTAATTTTGGGTCTTCGTTATTATCTGTCAAATCAAGTAACGCATCTCTTATTTGCGCAGTTTGCTCCATTATAGGCTTCACACTCTCAATATGATTTTTCCAATGTGTTTGTGACAATGGCTTTACTCTCAAACCTTGTACATTATCTTTGAAAATTTTCCATCATTTGGTAAAAGAGGAGAACAATGTGTAGATGCGTTGTATCAATCCAAAAAAGGATATAGCTTTAGAACAACAATTCGCCATATCGCACAATGCTAGATTAAGACTATGAGCACGGTAATTCATCTCAAGGACTCTTTTTTGCACACCTTTGTGCTTCCCGCTCATGTTAGATCCCCTTACCCTCTAATATCATCAACATCAAGATCAAGTCTGGTCAAAACCTATTGAAGCTCGGTTGCAACTCCAAGTCCTGTTGTGTCATCTACCTTCATAAATTGAAGCCAATATTCTTCGACTGTAGGTAAGTTTGCCGAATCGTCAACATATTGTATCACTAAAGACATTTGATCTTCGTTACTAGCATCTGGAGTACAATCAAGTATAACTGCGAAATATTTTGCACGTTGAACTTTCTTCACAATTGAACTTCTCACCTCATTTGCCAACAACTGTATCAACTCATTTTGAATTGTTTTGCCAAGATATGTATACTGAATCTCCCGTGCTTTAGCCCGCCGAATGTGCTCTTTCATTATTGGAACAAACTCACTAACAATTTTCACCATTTGTAAAAATAGGTCATTGTTCTCAACATGTAGCCTCTCATCATCTCCTCGGATTGACAAGTTATTTTTGGCGAGTTTTTTCACAATAGCGATTATCCACGTTAATACATGTCTGAAATGTTCTCTTTCTGCATCTATTACCAATTGAACGCTTTTGTCAATTGTAGTTTTCGGTCGAATTCTATTTTCCAATTCAATCCAATTAGTCATGCAACGTAAATGCTCCTCATTCCCTTCACGACTTTTAATAGACCGATGTAAATTATGCCAGTCTTTGAATCTATCATTACCCAATTGGCCAACTTTGGTGATATTTTTTGGTGTTTTAAATAACCTACAACAAAAGTAGAAGATCATGTCCATAGATACTGAATACACTAGCTATCTTCTATCAATTGTTTGCCCATTTGATAGTAATCACTTGTATTGTGAAGAATCGAAATGTCTCTTTGCACAATCTTTGGGAAACACGATGTCATCAACTCGTTTTGGACCTATTTCGACTAAATAATCTCTCGTTCTTTGATCAACATCTTTCCAATTCCCAGGTCATCCAAATTCAAAGAAAAGCTACCATCTTCTACCTTATCATCCACTTCATTCACAGAGACAGGTTTTATCATTTCTTCTTCCTTATCATCTACTTCATTCACACAAGAATCTTTCATCACTTCTTCTTCCTCCTTATCATCTACTTCATTCACACAAGAAGCTTTCATTACTTCTTCGTCCTTATCATCTACTTCATTAACACGGACAGGTAGAATCACAACCTCATCCTCATTCAACTCATTCACATTGTTGCTTTTAAAGTACTTGTCCATATCGCCTGCTTGACTTTGAGTCAACAAAAGTTCATTTCGTTTCCTTTTTCTCGTCATAGCTCCAGACTCATATTTAGGAGGTATTGTGTATGAGTCTATATCTAATACACAATGATTAGCCTAAAAGATAATTACAAAATATCTCAATCATCTCACAATGAACACTCATATAAGCCTACCAGGCCACAATTATATAAGCCGACCATGCTTCAAACATTTTCAATATATTCAATATCAAGTTAGGGATCAAGTTAGGGCAAGCCATTGCTTACTTGAGAAGTTGAAAATCGACAAAAATTATGGAATCACACCCTATTCCACCATCGCATCTCACAAGCCTGAAATCAAAATTTCATATTAACCACGGTACCATTTGAAATCTGGAATTGAGATATTTGATATTATTAGCAAATTGGTTGATATGATAAATTTGAATATTTGAGTCCCCTAAAATCTTTGAAATAGAAGTTTTAAAATGAAGACTCCATAACAAAAGTGCTATCACAAAGTTATTTCTAAAATATTTAAAAAAAAAAAAAAAAATCCCATTCACTACAATTATGTCTGGCTTTATCAAGAAAAATTCCCATAAAAATTATTAAAAATAAAATAGTAACATAGTCTCTGCAAGAACATCAGAATGGAGATTTAAAAGTTCATAATATGACAGATTTCTATTTCGTAATCAATCTAGTGAAATTCCTGTAAAACTTTACATGTAGAGTTAAAGAGAGCAGAAACTTTCCCGTTTTGATATCATGGCTAACCAATCGCACACATTTACAAAACCGTAATAAAATATACTAAATTCACACTTTTACCAAATTCCTCACATAATCTTATCATAGTAGTGTTACTTGTACAAATTGCACATGCAAAAATTAATTTAAATTGCTTGTAACTTCACTGATTAAACATGAATTACATCTATAAAACCATGCAAGATTACTCAATTTACTCTTATCCAATCCTTTTAGTTAAAGAATTCAAATACAAAATGAATTTATACTTCAAAAGTTTTATATGAATATATACAATTACATATTTCACGAGGCTATAGAGTAAGAAAGCACCTTTATCCCATCCATATACGACCTTTCGTGCAAGGTCTGATTCTTTAACTGAAGCTGTGGAACTAAATCACGGAGCAAAATCATGTTTGAATTCATCATAAAAAACAATTTATTTCAGAACTTAAAAAATTTGAAAAACAAAAAACCCTTTTACCTGTTGAACTTAAGGTTTTGAAGGAACAATCTTCATTGCAGTCTTGCAGATAAATTTGATCGGCGTCGAATGGGAGTCAAAGAGAATTGGTTAAGTGAGGAAGTTCAAGCAACAGAGAGACAAAGTAGACACTGAAAGTTTGGAAATACCGGTGTTCGACGTCAGCGTGGCTTGATTAACGGTTGGGCACTGTTGCACTGGAAGAAGAACGGCTGGAACTGGAAGTTTGGACTCTGGAAATATTGGCGTCGACACTGGAAGAAGAGTGCAATCGCTGTTGAGTTGAGTTGAGTTGAGTTGAGTTGAGTGTTGTCTGTGTTGATAGGTTTAGGTTATTTAAAAAAAAAAAAAATTGGGCCACATATTTTTTGGGCCCACTGTGTTGAGCTGGGCTAACTTTAAAAAAAAAAAATAGGGGCTGAAAAATGATGCCCCCTCTACTTTTGGGCCTTAGGCACGTGCCTCGGCCCAAAATCGGCCCTGCTCACGAGTACTATTTTATGCACTTTAGAAATAGACTGAAACTGTTGTTATTTCTAAACTACAAATAGCCTGAAAAGTGTAAAATAGATGCTAATTATTCAAAGAGAAAATCATCATCATATTATTTCAATATTTCTTTCACTCTTTCTTTAAAAAAACAAATTCTAACACTTTTTTCATGTTTGTCACTTTTTGAGCCTATGTTACTTTTTCGGAATTTCTATAATTTGTTTTAGTGTTTCTCACATTTCTATTTTGTCATTAATTTGAATTTGAAGAATTTGTGTTACTTTTTTATTTTCAATTTAGTGCTTTTCAAATTTTTTGAATTTCAGTCACTTTCCTGAAAACTGCTGCAATTTTTAAATTACTATCAAAATTCTTAATAGAGTAAAATAAATACTAATTATTCAAAGAGAAAATCACCATCATATTGTTTATGTCACTTTTTTTAATTCCTCTAACTTTTTGAATATTTGTCACTTTTTTGAATGTTTATAACTTATTTATTTTGTCACTTTTAGTGTGTCATTTTTTTGAATTTGTAGAATTTATATTTTGATTGTTTGTCACTTTTTAAATTTTTCTATCATTTTTTTTGAGTGTTTGTCACTCTTTTTTATTTTTTTGTCATTTAAAAAAAAATTCACTTTTTTTTTTAAAACTGTTACTATTTCTAAATTACTATCAAAATTCTTAACAAAGTAAAATATATAGTAATTATTGAAAGAAAAAATCACCATCATGCTACTTCTGTCACTTTTTTTTTTGAATTTTTCGAGTGTTTCTCACCTTTTATGAATTCCTGTCTTTTTTTAAAAAAAATTTCTGTCATTTTTTGATTTTTTTTTTTCAATTTGTTGAGTGTATATTATTTGCTTTTTTTTTCCCTCACTTTCTTTGAATTTTCTCTTATTTCTCATTCTACTCATCAGACTGTTACCACTATTGGTCCTATTATCCCTATCGCTATAGTTACTACATCACAGACAGTTGCTAATCATATGACTTATAGTCTTTATAATGCTCCACCTATTATTAGCAATATTACTTCACATATTACTACCTATTTACCATCAGATCATTCTGCAGTTGCTCCCATTAGGGTGGATATTCAGAATTCTCATGTTATTACATCAGCTTCTCATTTAGCAGTTCAGTCTCCGGACTCTATCAGCAGTGCTCCTATGATGGTTAGTTCTATATATTTTGATCATCCCTTG
This sequence comes from Fraxinus quadrangulata, assembly GCA_903798255.1. Classification (NCBI taxonomy): domain Eukaryota; kingdom Viridiplantae; phylum Streptophyta; class Magnoliopsida; order Lamiales; family Oleaceae; genus Fraxinus; species Fraxinus quadrangulata. The sequence continues at coordinate 22,701 of CAIGRB010120262.1, forward strand.
GTGGATATGTTAGAGAGATCACAGGGTTATATGGAGCCAGTTGTTCCTTTTATCTCTGCACCTTGTCAGCAGAATATGAAGGCTTTTTTATCTACAGATCAGTCAGATTCTGATATTTTTCCTCATATTGAAGTTCATCAACAAGGTTCATATCAGCGATCTTCTGTTGATGACTTGGCAGGTATGGCTGGTAAGACAGAGAATGATGATTTTGTCCCAGTTGGTCAGAAAAGAAATTCGAAAGCCATTGATACTTCATTGCCTAAGATGGTGACTAGGAATCGGTCACAAGATACCTCTTCGCGCACATCCAAATGAGTACCATCATATGGAATGCGAGATGTGTAGTTAGTATAGCTACTCGCCGACGCCTAAAGAGATTTATACAGCTTCATCAGGTTTATCTCTTGGTTATACTAGAGCTTTTTGTTCTTCAGCATAGATTTGCATACATTCGACGATATCCGCGCTTTAACACAGGAGTTCAGAATGTGTCGAAAATATTTGGTTTTTTTTGGAACGCGAGTACTACTGTTACTATTATTGTTGATCATCCCCGGTTCCTTTATGTTAGAGTCGAGAATCCCAGACTCGCATGTCTTATCTATCTAACACCTGTTTATGGTTCATGTGACGTAGCTATCAAGAGGGATTTGTGGGAGGGTCTTCACTATATTTCCCTTTATATAAATGACCTTTGGCTAGTTTGGGGAGACTTTAATGTTATTGCACATGATGGCGAGCACATTGGCCATAATACTTGTGATTGAGATATTACTGCTTTCTCTGATATGATGTTAGATTATAGTTTGGAGGATGTTGGTTTCCTTGGAAATCAGTATATTTGGACCAACAGTCTACAGTCTTTCTCTGACCTATCCCAACTCATTAATTATACAACTGCAACATTATGGCGACAGCTTACAGTGAGGCACTTGAATCAGATTTTATATGATCATTTGCCTTTATTACTTTATTGGGTTTCTAATGATGATTTGGGACCTAGACCTTTCAGATTCATCAACGTTTGGACCAAACATAATGATTTTTTATCCTTTGTCACTTAGAAGTGGTCGCCACCTACTCATCTTACGGGGATGACTGCTCTTTAGGAGAAGTACTTTAGGTTGAAACAAGGACTACGTTGGTAAAATAGACATATGTTTGGAGATGTTTTTCAACGGGTGTGAGATGCTAAGAATAGGGTGGATGAGGCAGTGATAGTATATGATAAAGACCCTACACCGGAGCATCGTGACCTATTTTATCATGCACATACAGTTTTGAACCGGACCTTATCTATCGAGGAGAGTTTTTGGAAGCAAAAGGTCGGTTCAGGTTGGGTATGTGAATGAGATAACAGTACTCGTTATTTCCATACGATGGTTCAGGGGCGTCGGATCAAATCGCGTATTAGGTCCATCATGACGCAGACAGGGAAAGTCTTAGCTATTCCTGCTGACATTCAGACTTCAATTATTGCATTCTATCATGATCTTATATCTGCTCCTACACAGCCATTGGACCTATTCGTTCAGATATCATCTATAAGCTTTTGATGGAGGATAATAATTTGGTACTAAACCGCATCCCTTTGATTTATGAGGTACGCAAGGCGGTGTTTAGTGTAGATGCTGACAGTGATGCCAAACCGGATGGATTCTCATCCCTATTTTTCCAACATTGATGGGACAATATTCAGGACAATGTATATAGGCCAGTCTTGGACTTTTTGGATGGCGGCTATCTTCCACGGAATTTTGCTGCTACTACTATAGTATTGCTCATTAAGAGAGACGGTACTTGTAGATGGACCGACTTCAAACCCATCAGTTTATGTACAATTTTTGATAAGCTTATTATTAAGCTTTTGAATACTAGATTGAGTATATTGTTATCGTGCATTATCTCTCCTCAATAGAGTGGGTTCATACCTGGTCGCCTAATTGGGGACAATGTTCTATTGGTTTAGGAGCTTCTCCATACTTTGGATGATAGAGTACGATAAGGTAACACTATGCTGAAGCTAGACATGGCTAAAGCATATGATCGCATGGATTGGGGCTTCATTTATTCTGCATTAAAGGCCTTTGGATTTGATCAGATCTGGATCGATAGGATCAGGCGATGCATCTCGGTGTGTCATTTTTCTGTACTCCTAAATGGTCGCCCATGTGATTTTTTTCCCTCCTCACGAGGGCTCAGACATGGAGATCACATCTCGCCATCGTTGTTCATCATAGCTATAGACTATTTCTCATGAATGCTCACTTACAGGTTTCAGGAGTATCCCAGTATGTGTTATCGACATGGAGGTAGTACTCTTCTCTCATACCTTTCATTTGCTGATGATATGATCATATTCGTCAACAGTCAGAAACAGCATATCATGAGGATTCTTGGTTTTCTGGAGTATTATGAGGAGATTTCTGGTCAGTTGGTAAACAGGGACAAGATCGAACTCATACTACTGAGACATGCATCTATTAGTCAGATCAGATGATTGGAGATTTTATCTGGTTTTCGACACCAGCAATAGTCTTTCACTAATCTGGGAGTCCCTTTATTTAAGGGGACCAAGATGAACTTCATTTATTATGACCTTATCCAGAAGGTCAGGGATAGGATCTCAGGTTGGGGTTCACGACTTTTATCATATGGGGATTGTATTACTTTGCTGAGGTCAGTGTTATCCTCCATGCCATTACACCTTCTTCAGATCATGCAGCCCTTTAAAGCTATCCTGAAGAAACTTGAGAACATCTTTGCATGATTACTGTGGGATTCCAAAGAACAGGCATGACGTTTACATTTGCGGAACTGGAAAGAGATTTGTCTTCCTACTAATGAGGATTTAGGAGATTATATGATGTGGTAGACACCTTCTCCATGAAGCTCTGGTGGGCCCAATTCTTACTGGGCAAGTATTGTGTGGGGACACATCATTTACTCACAACAATTCCTTACTCAGCTTCTCCTATCTAGTAGAGGCTGAAATTAGTTAGGCCCTGATAGAGGCACACATTGCATGATAGCTTGGCGCGGTCGATTTTCTTTTCTTTTGGCATGATTGCTGAATGGGTGAGACCACATTGGCATCCTTATTCCCACACAGATAGCACACACTGCGAGGGTAAGGGATTTCTATGATGATACTGGGTGGGATATAGGAAGTTTATTACAGGTTCTCCCTCCTCTTATGGCGTAGCAAATAGTGGCTATACCTTTATGTGCAGATGCCCCAGATCGATTTTTTTGACGGAATACATCGGATGGTAGCTTCGCTACCAAGTCAACAGGCAGCTCATACTTTCAGGATGCTAGTATCAAGATTCATACCGGTTATTATGGAGCTCCATTTTGCTCATCACTGTCTCATTTTTCTGCTGGAGACTATAGCAATGCCTCATTCCAGTAGATGTGGCTATTCAGGGGAGGATTAGATGCCTGTTGGCTTCTCGCGACAGTGTTGTTCCGAGACTGAGACTATCAGTCATATTTTCACTGGCGTAGCATCTCCAATCAGGTATGATAACATGTTGAGGATATTTTTCAGATACTTATGAGTTTAGGAAAGGGAGCCAGATAGAGATTTCAAAGATGGAGGTATTCTGGACAGTATGTTCGTTGTAGACACATTCGCATTATCATTCCTCTATTGATATTTTAGTATCTATGGACTGCAAGAAATGATGTGAAACATAGGGAGATTCACATGGTAGCTAGACGTATCATTTGGAGGGTCTATCACATGATATCTTTTCTTCATATGGGAGGATTGTTTCGAGAGGTGCATTAGCGAGAGAATTTGACACTTGCACCCATATTTGGTACTTTTATGGACCCCCATACCCCATCTCCCCCTATTTTGGTTTGATAGCGCACTCCGTCAATCGGATCCGTCAACATCAATACTAATGGATGCGTCAAGGATGGTTATGCGAGTGGAGGAGGCATCATCAGAGATCATGCATGACACTGTATTAAGGCTTTCTTAGCTTCGTGCGGACCATGCATGATATTAGAGGCAGAGCTCCAGGCTATTCTTGATGGGATTTTACTAGCTCTAGGACTTGATTTTTCAGCGATTTGGGTAGAGTTTGATTCTAAAGTAGCTATTCAGGGCATACTCAGNTTGATGGGATTTTACTAGCTCAAGGTCTGGGTTATTCAACGATTTGGGTTGAGTCAGATTCTACATTAGCTATTCACTGCATCACTAGAGGAGGAAGACCATGGGCTATTCAGGGCATACTTAGATGTATCACATACATCATATCCTTCGATAGAGATACAATCTCCCACATTTACAGAGAATGAACCCAGGTTGCAGATGCTCTTGCTGCTGAGGGTTGTGATCATCTACGATATTAGGTATATAGACCACTTGACCTACAAGGACATATTAGAGTACTAGTACAAGTTGACAAGTTGACAGACATGGATTGCCCAGAGTTTGAATTTTATTTGAACTTTCAATACTTATTTTTTATTTTTTTTACATTAGTTCTTATTGTAAATGAAGTAGTACTTCCTTATTTACTACTTTATTCTTCGTCATTTACTTTCATTTTAAGGGAAATAGTACTTTCTTATTTACTGGTCTCATTATTTTCATGTAACCACAGTATTCCCCCGTCATAAATGAGGGTATATTAATAAAATTTCGAAAGTACTGCCCTCCTTTAACTAAAAATAATAATAATAATGATGATAACTTAGTCTCTTATTAATAATATCAAAATTTAGATTTTTGAAAAAAAGTGACATGATATGTCACATTTTTGTTAAAAAGTGACAAATATTAACAAAGGTTGTTGTATGTGCATTCTACGGGACAACAATTTCACATATCTTGTTACTTTTATATACGTTATCTTGTTCCAATTTTCTTCCAAATAGATAAAGACGTTAATTTTATTAATATCAGTAGAAAGAATACAAATAAAATAGTATAATGTTTTTTAAAAAGTGACAGATTATGACACTTTTAAATTTCACCAAATTAATTAATGTGCAAAAAAAAA
>CAIGRB010120262.1:30532-42835 GCA_903798255.1 Fraxinus quadrangulata
ATATATTACTAATTCATACTTATAAAAAAATTACTTATTTTGACCATAAAAAAAGATATTATGATCAAAATAAATAATTTACTCTAGATTCGATATTGACAAAAAAAAAAAGAATATTTGTTAAAATTTATTTATTTATAAAGTAATCTATACATAAGTATATTCTTGAAATCGAGCAAAAGAAATTTAATTTAATTTCTTTGACCCTCAAAATTTTTAGTTGATTTTTCTCACTTTGGTTGATATTCTTCATTCACTTTGACATGTGGTTATATAAAAGATCGATAAAACACGAAATAATATTTCGAGGTAATAACATATGGATAATAGTGATATATATCGACTGCGTGTTTCGATCAAGCTTTCAGTTATTTGGAAAGATTGGTCGTCAAAGTTACTAGAAGAGTACTCATTAAGTAATTTTTTACGTTTTCATTGGTGGATATGTATTTTTGCTTATTTCTATGATGATTCGGTCGATTTATATTTTTTAAGGCAAGTATCGATTTTCTATTTGATAAAAAAAAAAAAAATACAAAGATTTAGTGGAATATCTTAATGTGAGACATCTAAACTTATTTTATTTCATTGAGTTCCATGTATTTTTTATAGTGAATGTCACGAGAATAGCCTCCGAAACTCGATTTCTTGTGGCTTGAGTTTATTTGAAATTTTTTAAATTTCAGCACATCCTAACATCATTTTCTAGATCCGCCCCTATTGGCAGTTGAAGTTGAATTAATTACAACATAGTCTTCACTTTCACTCAGCTTTCGATCAAGATTAAAGAGAGCAAAAGATGTGTTTCGGACACTATCTTAACATTCATACAATGATCTAAATTGTCGATTTCCTCGACGGTTGCTCACCAATCCCATAACCTATGTTGAGCCACAAGCCGTTGGAACAATCCATCCTCGAGGTTTGCAACCCTGTCCAAGCTCAGGCTCGCAACTAGCCCCACCACACCTCGTGCTTCTCGTCAATCGCCAAAGAGGTCAACCAATTCGACCACATGTTGTGCCACAACCTCCATTTGTTCCCAAATATGTATTAATTCATATTTACGGTCTCCATTACAAACCTTGGTATCATAACGTCTAACATGTCCTCCTCGATACATTGTCGGAGCATAGATTGAGTTCCGATACCAACTGGTGCAGGCGAAAGCGCAAACACGAATATCACCGGATTACAAAAACATTATTCCCGAACAAATAAGCGATTGTGCAGATATTTGAAGAACAATCTCCATTGATTTAATTATTATTCATCAAACTATAGTGTTACAAAGAAGACGTTATAGTTTTTATATAGAAAAACACGAAACAAAACCTTATTTAAATAGGAACCAACCTTTTAACCTAATTAGGGTACTAGATTCCTTATAAGAATGGTATAATTAAGTAAAATCAATAAGCTATAAATCCTAACAAGGTAAGGAAAATAAACTCCTAACCAAGGAATCTCTCTCTATCAATTTCACAAAATAAATAAATAAATAAAGCTAAAAACTTTGATCAAACATGACAATCACTTACTGCTTATAAGTTAATTTGAGTTTATTGCTTCAAATATCACTGGACAATGTACATATACACCAGTCGAAATAGGAAATAAAATACTGCTAGATTTTATACATAAGCTTCATTTCATTTCCATTCATCCTTGTGATTCTGAAGATCACTTGGTCTTGAAATATATAGTGCCTGTTTCCTGCTGAAAAAAAAATCCGGTAAATTTTTTTTAAATGTATGGGTGGCATGGCATGCTTCGTAATGCATTGAATAAGCGTAAAAAAGAAGTTAAAAATCGAAGTCTATTGTACTGTCCAGAGGAATAAACGACACAATCTTACACAAAAAAAAAAAAAAAAAAAAAAANCCCTATTTGCACCTGATCAGTTCTTGTACTTCATGGTTTCTTTCTCAAATCCAATTGTTGGGAATTGCTTGGCATACTCCTCCACGTCGTGGCGAAGTTTTGCAATCTCGGAGGCACTCGACTGCATTGCAGTCACGAAGTCCTTCAACTTTGTCCCTGGAGTAAAAAGGGAGAAGTAAAAGATGAAGCGAAAAAAGAAGCTTTAGTAGTTACAAATACTCGAAAAGAAATTTTATTTGAAAGATTGAACGAGTTTATGGAGCGTTTGGTAACAAGGACTAGACAGTAAGTAGAGGAAAAAAAAGAAGTTAAAACTTTATCAATGTTTTTATCTACTACTCTGCATCAAATATGTACTCATAGATTATGATATGGTAATAAAAGTAAGCAATTAAAGCACCTTGAGCGTCAGCCTTAATTTTCACTGCCAACTTCACGGAAGCATCGAAGAACTCAGCAACTTTAACAAAATCCTCTTCAACAAATCCCCGAGAAGTAAGAGCCGGGGTTCCTGAAAAATACGAGTTCATCAAACTAGTTAGTTCGGGAAACTAGTTTTATAGTGAAATCCCGTCCAGTAAACAAGCGTCTTACCCATTCGGATGCCACCAGGAACCATTGCAGATACATCTCCAGGAACTGTATTCTTGTTTGCTGCAATGTGGACAGACTCCAACACCTTCTCAACCCTGGAACCATCAATACCCTGAAGAAACGAAAACCAAAAGAAGTTGTTTAGCTGTTCAAATTGACTCAAAAAAAAAAAAACAATGTTAACTTTACCTTGTTTTTCAAATTGACTAGAACTAAGTGGTTCTCAGTTCCACCTGAAACGAGTTCATAGCCCTTCTCGACCAAAGTCTGTAGAAACGGATTGATTTTAGCATTGGATATGAAAACACGTAAATAATGATTTTCGTAAATTGTATAGTTTGAAATTGTAACTACCAATATAGTTTATGCATAAGATCTTTCAGTCACAAGTCTTAGTTCTCAGAAAATCGTACCTGGGCAAATTTTGAGCAGTTACTCATGACTTGCTCTTGGTAAGCTTTGTATTCCAGAGTCGTGGCCTGCATTTATATCGAGAAGGATAATATGAATTTCCTTCATTCGTTTAGATACCCTATATTGAATCCATGTTTGGTACCGATTAAAATCTAGAAGGATAATATGAATTTCCTTCATTCGTTTAGATACCCTATATTGAATCCATGTTTGGTACAGATTAAAATCTAGATTTTAATCTAAGTTAAAGTTAATAATTAGTTTTAACCACATATTTTATTGGTCCTACAACTTTTCGACAATACATATCGTTAAATTCTATCAAAATCTACTAAAAAATTGATTTTAATTCCTACCAAACTGGAGCTGAGTTTAGAGACTCGAACCTGTTTCAGCGCCACTGCTAAACCAGTAATAGTGTGATTGTGAGGGCCGCCTTGAAGCCCAGGAAAGACAGCTTGATTGATTTTATCTTCATAGTCGTACAATACCTTCAAAATTTACTTGATATTAGTTATCTTCCATTGAAGACGAAATTTAACTTTGCCAGCAACAGCACGAGAGGGAAGATGAAAATAGTAAAGACGAAAATTGGTTATGTCGAACCACCTCATCTAAAACTTAAGATTTTATAGACGAGACAATTTTATTTATTTAAACATAATTTTCAGCGCGTCCCTTCACGTGCAGACTAGGATTCATATTTTCATCCTAACATATGCACAATTTTCATAAATGAGCGACGGCGAGGGGCACAATTTTATTTATTCAAATTCAGTCTTCAACAGGTTATACAAGGATGAAACTTGAGTCTAGGACTCGTTTTTAGAACTAACCTCTTTTCCTTGTTTATTGATCTCTTTTACGCCCTTCCTGAAAAAAATCATGGCACCACGAGGCCCACGAAGTGACTTGTGGGTCGTTGTCGTAACAACATCGGCATACTCAAATGGCGAAGGGATAACATCAGCTGCCACTAATCCACTAATGTGAGCCATATCTGCTAACATAACTGCTTTCTGCTTGTCACAAACCTGTCATTACATAAACATCATAAACACCTCGTCCGACTAAGATCCTTTGCAACATTGTAATAAAGAATGGATCATATAAACCTAAAAGAATTTACCTTCCGAATGCGTGCATAGTCATAGAGACGCGAGTAAGCACTGGCACCAGCAACTATTAACTTCGGCCTAAACAGTGTAGCACTTTTCTCCATCTGTGTATGAGAATAGAAACTAAAAGATGTAGAGAATACAAAATTTTCACAATTTTTATAAAACTAAGCCTTTTCCTAAACATAGAGTCCATGAATCCGTAGAACATCAGATTATGAGATTTGAATTTGCCTAAGATACAACGATTAAATATTTGATGAAACAGCAGGAGAAGCAGAATTTACCTGATCATAGTCAATGTATCCAGTACTTTCATTCAATCTGTAAGGCATAGTCTCAAAGAATATAGACACTGCCGATATCTTCTTCGTGTCGGTCTGTACGCGTTGAAAAAACAGATTAGGCTACTATAAACGTAACATAATTAGAACTAAACCGAACCTTTTTTTTTTTTTTTTCCCAATTTGCTAAAAACCTGGTAAAATTTAAGCCACAAAGGATAAGATATGAACTATATAGAATGCGGAGATGGTGGAAACTGTAAACACCTGATATCCATGTGAAAGATGCCCACCGTGAGGAAGATCGAGGGCCATAATTCTCTCGTGTGGTTTAAGTAATGCAGTGTAAACATGAAAATTTGCCGGAGATCCTGATAGAGGCTGCACATTCACTGCATCAAGACAATGGATGCACGATAAGGTCCCTTCTTTTCCTTTCTATTGAGATAAAGCAGTTTAAGAAACTTCTCTCTGTTCACAAACTTGAACATATATCTCGGAGTTATTAATGAATCAAGGAAAATCACCTCCCCATTTCGCAGGATCCAACCGAAATGCTTCCAAAGCACGTTTTTGGCATAAAGTCTCTGCCATGTCAATGTACCTATAAGAAGCATATAAAATTAGTCCAAAATGGTAAAAGTAAATCAATTAGGTGCATATATAGAGGTTTCAGCATACTCATTTCCTCCATAGTATCTAGCACCAGGGTATCCTTCACTGTATTTGTTAGTCATAATTGAACCAACTGCTTGCATCACAGAGACCGAAGTAAAATTCTCCGAAGGAATAAGCTCCAGTCCCTAGATACAGAAGCAATATTAGCCCAAATCAAAATGCTAATACAGTCATGTTCTTAAGAAATTTTGTGCATAAAATTGATAGAATATAGTATTATTGTGGAAGAGAATTGAAATAGATAGATAGTACCTTCCATTGTCGGGCTTTCTCGAGCTCGATAATGTCAGCAATCTCAGGATCAACAATTTCTAGTGGAGCATTCAGTTGCTTTGGCCACTGCAATTCGACACTTGAAAATTAACAATTTAAACCACAAAAGAAAATCACCATTGAAGATTAAGACCGTAAGCAATAATAATTTGAAAGGAACTTTGAAAAGCGAAAAACTAGCAAAGCAAAATATAGATTTACAGTAGTTCACCCTCAGTATCTGAGTTACATCAACCTGTTGCTACAAAAGAATACAATCCTCCACACACTCAGACACACACAAAAAAGCGAAAAACAAAAAAAAAAACACCATTAAGGATTGAGACGAGCAATAATAACTTGAATGGAATTATGAAAGTCAATTACAAGCAAAGTAAAATAGTATGAGAGCTACGTCTACTTGTTGCTAGAGAACAATACAGAGCCTTTCTCACGTCTTCTACAAACACGAATAAGTAACCTTTAAAAATCCTTAACAAATATGATTAGATTCCACACAATTCAACAATCACAACATGAGAAACAAAACCAACTAAATATCGAACTAAAATACGAATTAAATAAAAATTTACGCTTACCGAGACACCATTTTTTTCCTTCTCATACACAGCTTCATTTGGCAAAGATGACTACCCAAAAAAAAAAAAATCAACACAAATTAAATTCTTTCAACAAAACATAAACATAATATTCATAAAAAAAGATCAAGAAATAGAAAAGAAAATAGCACCATGTAGTAAAGAGAGCCGCCATTATAGAGACGCTTTGCGGGTTTATCAACGGTGGATGAAAGCCGCCGGAGAGCCATTGCCAACGCCATTTTCTTCCTCTTTGAGTATTTCTCTATCCACGAAGGGACACATAACACACCCTCATTCTCGGTCTCTTGTTTTGAGTATGACTTTTTTGGGTGAGATTTTGGGTGGTAGGAAAAAATCAACAATTTTTTTTTAGATTATCCATTGGAAATTTGTATCAGAAATTCACCAACGGCTAGTATTTGATATTATGGATCCCACTAACTGAAGGAGGGAAGATAACAGAATCTGTCCATGTTTGGCAAAATTTTAAGTTGTCAAATATTTTTTTTCATCCACACAATATAAAATGTTTAGACGTGGTTATTTTATTTTTTTTCCTTCTTTTTAAAGCGCAAATCTTATTTTTTTAAAAAAAAAAAGTAATTTACTTTTAAGCACAACAGCATATGCTTTAAAAATGTTACAAGCAGACGTGTAGTTCTTCTATTTTATGATGAATAAAAATTTAAAGTGACTATTTTTTTTTTCAAAAATGAAAATAAAAATAAATTAGAGGTAAACCTGTCAGGCTTGACTAAATTGGGTTTGATACAATTTTCAATCTCTTCTATAGTTTTTATTTTTTCCAAGTAAATTTGATTACTTAGTATACGATATAAAATATAATAACAATTAACAAGATTTTAACTGATCTTTAATTTTTAATCTTGTTTAACACACCAGTGATGTCAAAAAAACTCTTCTAGAGAAGACCATGTTGATCTATTTGGTATAGATTCTTATAAACTTATTTTTCCTCTTAACTCATTTTTAATCATACATAATAAGAATACATTTTCTTTGTACGTGGATCCATAACTTTTCCTTGCATTTTAAGAATATATTCTCAAAATAATTAATTTTCACAAAATTTATTCTCAAAAAATCTACATTAAACCGACATGGAGATTGTTGATAAAGTTTAAGAAAAATGTTCGGATGGAAAAGATTACCTAATTCAAGATAGTGTGCTAAATTGGATTGAATATAGTCCACTATGGGTTGTAAGATGCTGAATTTGGTTGTTTTCCCACCAAGAATGCCCCATCCATTGTCCCCATTTATTAGCCACAAATCAACTCATGCGGATATATAACCTGATAATCCACGTTTGGCCTATTTTCATTTTAAATTATTTTTCTAATGTGTCATTTTCTCCCGGAATTTCAACGTTTACATTAGACCGAATGGTTAATCTTGTATCATGTTAGGCTAAGGTAAAAAAGTGAACTATAAAAAAAAATTAAAATAAATTTTGTTGATCCCAAAATCTAAACAAATGATGTGACCAACATATCCCGACTCTTTTCATATTCACATAGCTTATTTCCCACGATTGGACAAATTGTTAGAGCACGCGAACTTCTCCGATGGTAGAGGAGGCGACCGCAAGTACTCCGATGATCAAACCAGTTTACTTGTGAATACATATATTAGGGTGTGAAACGTGCCAAAGACGTAAACTTTGGAAAGGGATTGGATCCAAGAGTGTATAGAGAGTAAAACGAGTGGGCAAAATTATAACTTGAGAATATAAAATTGCATTACCTTCAAATTGCACAATGTATGAACTTTTGTAGCAAGAGATGATAAATACTAACTGTTGGATGAATAGACACGTGGCCATATCTTAATGGCCGAGATGTCTTGTCATAGGTGTCAATCTGTCAATTCTAATGTTATGACCATTCAAAGCCCTAGGTCTGACATTTAAGGACTATATATACTTGACATCTTGATTTAGTAGAGTGGTTGCTGCAGTGAGTAGTCATGTCAATCAATCATGGAAGATCTTTGTACGGAAGATCCCCTACAGTGCATCTAACTACCTCGCCTCATCCATGAGGTTCGGCCCTCGTATGGAAGATCTTTCATTCAAATATTTTATAGTGTATTCAAAAGAATAATATACTCTTTGTCCTTTATTAGGATTCTTTTCCATATGATTCTCATAATAAAATTTTAACGAGGCATATTATTTGTTTAATGAATGTCCATAACATATAGGATATTTACACTCAATACAACTTTATGACTCTCACATATCATAAATTATATATGAGACTCGGGAAGAGAACATAATAAATGAATATTTTGCATGAAAATGTAACAAGACAACATGAAACATAATTTACTGGAATTATTTTATACAAGTTTTGGAAGATGGTGTATTGTGGATATTGGCGCACAAGAAATCAATAACTAGATATAAGGACTTTCATTAATTGAAATTAGGGGAGTACATATACTCTTTTTCCTTGACTAAAGTTTTGTCCAATTGAGTTTTCTTGACAATGTTTTAACAATGCAGAATTTTATTACTCAAGTTTTTAATAATTAATAGTCCTCTTTTTTCTTACGTATGTTTAATATTTTTGTCCTACTAAATTTTTACCAAATTGATTTTAACAATGTAGTTATTTTGTAAATAGTCATTCAAGATGAGTGTTGTAAATAATAGATAATAACGAATGACTAGTTAGTGTTATCTAGAAGTCTAGATGGCTAACTTACTCTAGAAGAGTGTATTATATTCATATTTGAATTCACATTGAAACTCTATATATTGAGGTCATTTTTAGAATAAAAAACACACTTGAGGTGCGACTACCTCGAATGATGATCCGATGATATCCTAATATCATCATATATATAATAAAACAGGTCCATGTCGAATGAGCTTCGTCCCCGCATCCCCAATGGGGATCAATGGTGGGCTATGTGATGGAGCGCTCTTTTACCACCATAGATTCCATTTTCTCATAATTTTAGTTTCACCACATATGTCGCACCGCAAGCTTTTTGAATCGGGCGAAACAGAATTTGGATCACCATACTTTAACAGAAGCAATGCTTTATGTAATTTAGAATAAACCTCACCTTTGTGTAGTTGTAATATGCATAGTGATAAAGCTATAATTTTTTTTACATGGTCGAGGAAGGAAACTGGTTACAATAATAATATAGAATCACGGTAAGTGTAAATATTACACTTATTTTGGCCATTAAAATATGACTCCTAAGAGTTATTTATGAACCAAATACTTAACTATTGTGTGTTTTTTATTATTTTAGGAGAAAACTCGAGATTGGACGATAATGGATGATAAGAGGCAATAATTGATCAAAAATGAATAAAGTTAGGCATATTTTAAAAGTTGTGGACCAAGAAGTTATGTTTGAAATTTGAAGGACCTCAATTGCAAAATGAAGGACTCAATCTCAATTAAAAGAGGAAACAAAGACCCCATCATAGAAGAAAAGTTTAATTCCAGCAATTTGAGATATCCTACTTGGACTTAAATTATGGTTCTCAATCATTTTGAAACTCTTTTTTAAACGTAATTTAGGTCTATAAACATGAATCTTTTATTACATAATTAAGGAAGGCTAGAAATACAATCTTGAGGTGTAATTACACATCCAAATACATTGAATCTTTAAGATTTGTATCTAAATTTGGAATTTGTAGGTTGAATAACACAATTGGTCAGACTTTATACAAGATTGGAAGAGGAGATTGACAATTTCGCAACATGGAGATTGATGATGTATTGGACCTTTATGAGAAGATTGCTGAAAATAAGGTTAATTGCTCGACTGAGAGGGACTTCCCAAAGAAAGTAGCGGGTATGCGTGACATAGATGCAGTAACAGCGTTAGTAGCATAAATGGAGGTAATAACAAAGAAGCTAGACAACTTATCCTAGTATGTTAACATAGTACATCAACCATCACCGGTCCGCGCAGATTGTGGGACAGATCATATTATTGCCAGTTGTTCTCTAGCGTCCACTCATATGGTTCAGCCTATTAAGGTTATTATGTACAAAACTTCTAAAGGCAATAGAACGACCTCTACCCCCAACAACTACATCCGAGTTTGAACAAGCATCTGAATTTCTTGTGGATGAATAATCAGGATCGGAGATATCAAATGAAACGCAATCCATCAGAAACTGAACAATAAGGGAATAGAGCATCATTAGAGGATCTACTTGTTAAGTACATCACCAAGACTGAGATTGCATTTCAGAATCAGCAGGTCTCTATTCAAAACTTAGAGAATCAGGTGGAGCAGATTGTAGATGCATTATCCAGCAGATCACAGGGTGCATTGCTCAGTGACACATGGAAAAACCCACTGGAATTGGCTGTCATAGTTATAGAGATGGACATGGACTAATTTCCAGGAATCAAATTTGCTCCATTGGACCGAATTTATATGCCACCTATCTCATTCCCTCAAAGAATGTGAAGGCAACCAAAAGTGGAACAGGCTTAGGACATCACAACGAGGAATGGTAGATCAGTACAATGAGAAAATAGAGTAAGAATGATCAGATACCTACCATAAGTGAGGAATAAGTGGAGCAGTTTGAAAAATCAATAGAGAAGGAGTAACAAAAGCTTTTAGATAGTCCACAAGTTAAGGCAGCCATTCTTACCAATTTACTCACACATCCAGTTCCGTTTTCTCAAAGATTGCAAAACACTAAGTTGGAGAGGCAATTCACAAAATTCCTAAAAATTCGAAAAAGTTTCATTTAAACATTCCCTTCATTGACGCAATCCCTCAAACCCTGAACTATTTCAAGTTTCTGAAGAAGATGTTGATAAAGAAGAGGAAGCTGCCTGAACATGAAATAGTGGCCTTAACTAAAGAGTGCAGCACAATCATACAACGCAGACTCCCGCCTAAACTAAAATACCTTGGGAATTTCAATTTACCTTACTCTATAGGAAGTTTAAATAATATTAACGCTTGAATTGATTTTGGAGCAAACATTAATTTGATTCATTTGCCTCGTTAGAAGAAATTGGGATTGGGAGATCCAAAGACATCTTCAATAATCCTGCACTTGGCAGACAGAACATTGAAGCACCCCTATGGAATAGTTGAAGACATGCTCATCAAGGCCTGAGAATTTATTTTTCCAACTGCTTTCATCATTCAAGACATAGAAGAAGCACATTAGATGCCAGTCATCTTGGGAAGGCCATTCCTATCAACTAGTCGTGCTTTGCTAGAATTTGAAACTAAAGAGATAGTCTTGATGGTGGAAGACAAGCAACATAATTTCACCATAAACACCCCATTCAAGCAACCATCTTATTTTGAGGATTTCAGAAGGTATGAATAAAAGAAAATGATGACTATGCAAGTTATCACTATAAAAAGGGAGTAGGAGGATCAATATGGGAACTATCAGCTCTGGAGAGTAAAAGATGAGACTACAAATTTCCTTTTTCAAGCCTCCATGAGTAGCCAAAACAATAAGTCAAGCTAAAGACTATAAATAAATGCTTATTAGGAGGTAACCCAATTTTCTTTCCCATTTATTTATTTTGCTTTTTAGATTTAGGACGTGAATTTAATTTTGTTTTTATAGCTATCACCATCCATACATCGTCTTCCCTTAAGCCTTTGAAATTATTGTTGGTTATGAGATGTTTGGGCCAAGTAATACTTGTTCCAGATTATATGATTTCTAGAATTTGTCTTTTTAAGAGCATGATATCGCGAAACACTCAAACTAACATTGACAAAATGGACTGTGTAATTCAAAAGGACAAGTGCTTGCACTTCACGCCATTGCATTCGCCACCTCCTAATAAATCTAGGAAGCCCCTTTATATGCTTATTTAGATTTTAAAACATTGAGTTCTATGTCTATTTTAAATTTTGGGGGTAGAAAAACATTGAATTTTTAATTTTGTGTATTATTATATGTGCTTTATCATGAGAAAAATACAAAATTATTGAAAATTTTCAAAATTTTCAAAAAATAATAATAATAATTTTTTTGTTTTTATTTATGTGCTTGTGTGGGTTAGATGACTTAGTCAGCAACGATGAATTTATTTGAGATCACGTATTGATTTATAAATTGTGAATATGTTGCTTACTTAGATTATTTGATTTTTTTTATGTGAATCTTGATATTACTTGTTCACGTGAATTAAGTTAGACATTATGATTGAATGAGTTGATTTATATTTGGATATGTTGAAAAGATGGACCTTATGTGCTAAATTCAAACTACTTCTTTATACATCCTTTGACCAATTTAGCGTAGTTTGGGGGTGATTTTATTGTTGTAGGAACATATGAATATGAATGATGATTCAATGTGTGAAAAATGTATAGATTGTCTAAGATCAATGTAATAAAATTAGGTGAAAGTCTTAACTTAGAGGTCGATTTGTTTGAATGAGTGTTTAATAAGGGACATTGCACTAATAAAGGCATAAAAA
>CAIGRB010120262.1:43555-62724 GCA_903798255.1 Fraxinus quadrangulata
AAAAAAAAAAAATCTGAAAAACAAGTGCACGAAACAAGAGAAACACAACTTGCTTTGGTTAAGCCATAAATAATTGTTTGATAAATTTGATTTTTGATAAAAGATTATTAGCCTATTTGAGTTTTGGAGATTGAAGTAATCAAAATAATTGGAGAATATTTGTTTGTTAAAGTATTGACTTGTAATTAGTAAAATCTATCTAAACTAGAGAGATGAGGATAAGTATAAATTTTTAAACTTAAATTACACACTGGTAGAGAGTAAAATGCATAAGTTCAGGAATGTGTGAATCTTACGAGTGATGATAAGACATATTTGATCATTAAGGGTTGGGATTAAAACTACTTATGAATTCATGATATTCTACTTAATTCTTCACACAATTGAAGGACCTCAATTGCAAAATTTAAGGACTCAATCTCAATTAAAAGAGGAAACAAAGACCCCATCATAGAAGAAAAGTTCAATTCCAGCAATTTGAGATATCCTACTTGGACTTAAATTATGGTTCTCAATCATTTTGAAACTCTATTTTAAACATAATTTAGGTCTATAAATATGAATCTTTTATTACATAATTAAGAAAGGCTAGAAATATAATCTTAAGGTATAATTACACATCAAAATACATTGAATTTGTATGATTTGTATCTAAATTTGGAATTTGTAGGTTGAAGAACACAATTGGTCAGGCTTTATACAAGATTGGAAGAGGAGATTGACAATTTCGCAACATGGAGATTGATGATGTATTGGACCTTTATGAGAGCATTGCTGAAAACCAGGTTAATTGCCCGATCGAGAGGGACTTCCCAAAGAAAGCAGTGGGTATGCGTGACATAGATGCAGTAACAGCGTTAGTAGCACAGATAGAGGTAATAACAAAGAAGCTAGACAACTTATCCTAGTATGTTAACATAGTACATCAACCATCATCAGTCTGCACAGATTGTGCGACAGATCATATTATTGCCAACTGTCCTCTAGCTTCCACTCATATGGTTCAGCCTATTAAGGTTATTATGTACAAAACTTCCAAAGGCAATAGAAAGACCTCTATCCCCAACAACTACATCCGAGTTTGAACGAGCATCTGAATTTCTCATGGATGAATAATCAGGATCCGAGATATCAAATGAAAGGCAATCCATTAGAAACTCAACAATTAGGGAATAGAGCAGCATCAGAGGATCTACTTGTTAAGTACATCACCAAGACTGCGATTGTATTTCAGAATTAGCATGTCTCTATTCAAAACTTAGAAAATCAGGTGGAGCAGATTGTAGCTGCATTATCCAGCAGATCACAGGGTCCATTGCTCAGTGACACATGGAAAAACCCCACTGGAATTGGCTGTCATAGCTATAGAGATGGACTAATTGCCAGGAATCAAATTTGCTCCATTGGACCAAATTTATATGCCACCCATCCCATTCCCTCAAAGACTGCAAAGGCAACCAAAAAAGGAACAGGTTTATGACATCACAACGAGGAGTGGTATTCAGTTGCTAGAGATCAATACAATGAGGAAAGAGACTAAGAGTGATTAGATACCTACCATAGGCGAGGAATAAGTGGAGCAGTTTGAAAAATCAACAGAGAAGGAGTAACAAAAGCTTTCAGATAGTCCACAAGTTAAGGTAGCCATTCCTACCAATTTACTCACACATCCAATCCCGTTTTCTCAAAGATTGCAAAATACTAAGTTGGAGAGGCAATTCGCAAAATTCCTGAAAATCCAGAAAAAGTTGCATGTAAACATTCCCTTCATTGACCCAATCCTTCAAACCCTGAACTATTTCAAGTTTCTGAAGAACATGTTGATAAAAAAGAGGAAGCTACCCCAACATGAAATAGTGGCCTTAACTGAAGAGTACAGCGCAATCATACAACGCAGACTCCCGTCTAAACTAAAATACCCATGGAATTTCAATTTACCTTGCTCTATAGGAAGTTTAAATAATATTAACGCTTGAATTGATTTTGGAACAAACATTAATTTGATTTGCCTCTTTACAAGAAATTAGGATTGGGAGATCAAAAGACATCTTCAATAATCATGCAGTTGGCAGACAGAACATTGAAGCACCCCTATGGAATAGTTGAAGACATGCTCATCAAGGCCAGTGAATTTATTTTTCCAACTGCTTTCATCATTCAAGACATAGAAGAAGCACATCAGATGTCAGTCATCTTGGGAAGGCCATTCCTATCAACTAGTCGTGCTTTGCTGGAATTTGAAACTAAAGAGATAGTCTTGATGGTAGAAGACAAGCAACATAATTTCACCATGAACTCCCCATTCAAGCAACCATCTTATTTTGAGGATTTTCAGAAGCTAGGAATAAAAGAAAATGATGACTATGCAAGTTATCACTATAATAAGGGAGTAGAATGATCAATCTGGGAACTATCAGCTCTGAAAAGTAAAAGATGAGACTACAAATTTCCTTTTTCAAGCCTCCATGAGTAGCAAAAATAATAAGTCAAGCTAAAGGCTATAAATAAACGCTTATTAGGAGGTAACCCAATTTTCTTTCCCATTTATTTATTTTTCTTTTTAGATTTAGGATAGGAATTTAATTTTGTTTTTATAGCTATCACCATCCATACATCGTCTTCCCTTAAGCCTTTGAAATTATTGTTGGTTATGAGATGTGCCAAGTAATACTTGTTCCAGATTATATGATTTCTAGTATTTGTCTTTTTAGGAGCATGATATCGCGAAACGGAGCATGATATCGTGAAACACTCAAACTAACATTGACAAAATGGACAATGTAATTCAAAAGGACAAGCGCTTGCACTTCACGCCATTGCATTCGCCACCTCCTAATAAATCTGGGAAATATTTTCTTCCTTGCCCCTTTATATGGTTATTTAGATTTTAAGACATTGGGGTCAATGTCTATTTTAAATTGGGGGGTAAAAAAAATTGAATTTTTACTTTTGTGTATTATTGTGTGTGCTTTATCATGAGAAAAATACAAAATTATTGAAAATTTTCAAGAAAAATAATAATTTTTTTTGTTTTTATTTATGTGCTTGTGTGAATTAGATGACCTAGTCAGCAACGATGAATTTATTTGAGATCACTTATTGATTTATAAACCGTGAATATGTTGCTTGCTTAGATTATTTGATTTTTTTATGTGAATCTTGATATTAATTGTTCGCGTGAATTAAGTTAGACATTATGATTGAATGAGTTGATTCATATTTGGATAGGTTGAAAAGATGGACCCTATGTGCTAAATCCAAACTACTTCTTTATACATCCTTTGACTAATTTAGCGTAGTGTGGGGGTGGTTTTATTGTTGTAGAAACATATGGACATGAATGAGGATTCAATGTGTGAAAAATGTATAGATTGTCTAAGATCAATGGAATAAAATTAGGTGAAAGTCTTAACTTAGAGTCGGTTTGTTTGAATGAGTGTTTATAAGGGACATTGCACTAATACATGCAAAAAAGAAATTATATATATATTTGGAAACTTTTCTTCATAACATTTATGACTTGGGTTATTAAGCCTATAAAGGTGTTTAAAACACGTTGCCATAAATTCTTGACTTAGGGGTGTCATCGGTCAAAAGCTTGTTACAAGGGTCATTTAGAAAATTTAATGAATGAATGCTGCAAAAAAAATAAAAAAATAGAAAATCTGAAAAAACTAATGCACGAAACAGAAGAAACACAACTTGCTTTGGTTAAGCCCTAAATACTTGTTTGAGAAATTTGATTTTTGATAAAAGATTATTAGTTTATTTGAGTTTTGGAGATTGAAACAATCAAAATAATTGGAGAATCCTTGTTTGTTGAAGTATTGACTTGCAATTAGTAAAATCTATCTAAACTAGAGAGATGAGAATAAGTATAAATGTTTAAACTTAGATTACACACTGGTAGAGAGTAAAATGCATAAGTTTGGGAATGTGTGAATCTTACGAGTGATGATAAGACATATTTGATCATTAAGGATTGAGAATAAAACTACTTATGAATTCATGATATTCTACTTAATTCTTCACACACACACACACACACACACATACACACACACACCAATTTTGCATTGGAAAAGTGGCTATTAATTTTTGGTAATGTGACTTTGAAGCTATTTATATATTTGATTTCATGATTTCAATCCTAAAGTAAAAAAGTCAAGTTATCTAGCTAAATCTTATTGCATGCTTGTGTGTTTGTTTTAAGTTAGGTTATGATTTTGTTTGAGAACAAACAAATTTTCAAGTTTTGGGGTTTGATAAGTATATTTTACACACTTATTTGGGGGCTTTAAATAATAATATTTTGTAATTATTTTGATAAAATATAGCCTAATTTGTTTTATATTGTGTTTAATAGGTAAAACTCGATGATTTGATGAAGAATTGGAAGAAACAAGGGAAAACTAGAGAAAAATGGCAAAATTGAAGAAAAAGTGCTTAATTGCATCAAGTACAACACCAGGGCATACGCAAGGTCACCAAGTACCTTACTTTAGGCCAAATTGCGTGTATTGTGCATACTCTCACCTTAAACCATGCGTACGCATGGTTCAATTCTAGAAAAAAAAATGTGTTTTATCATTTTGTTTTGAAAACTTTTGGTATGTAATTTTTGGCACTCTATATACGATAAGCCGTCCAAAACGTCGAGGAGAACTTTTTATCATTATTTGAGAGTGCAAGACGCGAATTTACGTTGAAGAATCAAGAATTTATCATTTGAGTTGAAGATTAAAGTGAAGAATTGAAACTTTCAAGTTCTTCATCACAGTCCTTGTCTCAGGCGATGTCTTTTCTTATTATTTTATATAATTTTCATATAGCAATGCCGCTAAACAAATTTATGTATTGGATGGATGACAAAACTTATTGATTTTTAGTTTCTAATTCAAGACTTACCCTTTTTTTGTAAATTCTCTTGTTTGTAGTTTAATATATATTAAGGTTTATGTTTGAATGTTTGCGTACCAATTAAACAATTAAGTTGCTTATTCGTAGTGTTGAGAAACTCACAATAAGTATAACACTGCATATTTAACACTCGGGCACTAGGTATTAGGAATAATATTTATGATGTGTGCAATCGTGTATGATAATCATATGGTTGAATGCGTACTTTGCATATGAATTCGGACTATCGTGTAAAACATATGTTTAATATGTTTTGGAAAATAATATTGAATATCAATTGATTATCGATTGTCATGAACACTTGAATAACGCTAAGTTACATAAGTCGAGAATTAGAACTAGACATCAATAGGTGGAGTCGAAAATTCAATACATTCATCTCATATTTGATAAATAAAATCCATCTTTACAGCTTCTGCAATTAATTAGAATAATCACAACAACTAAATCAATTTGTATTATAATACATCGAATTTAATAGTAACTAGTACACTATAATTAACAGTTATTCATCGTGGGACGATAACTCAACTCACTACAATATTACTTGTCAAAAATCCTATATGCTTACGGGATTATTCCGAACAACACTTATGTTGACTATGAGTCGAGTTGTGTAAATTAATCATCTTGGAATCTTTTAAGACCGTAGTAATTCATCAGTACTCTAATCACCACATTTAGAACCATATTACAAACCCATTTAGAATAAATTATTAGATCCATCCAAAACCAAGTACATCATTAATTTTCTATTTTTCGGTTCTTATCGTTGGCTTTAAAAAGTGAAGGAAATTGCACTAGCCGTAGCATGTAAGAAAAAGTTACATACATTGTAGAGCCAGTCTTGAATAATTTGACCGTGTTCATCAATGATGTTTAGGAGATAATCTATTAGGGAAGAAGGCTACATACAATGTAAAGTGAATGCTACCTTTGAAAATCAAAAAGATCCCATAAATAAAAGAAGGACAAAACAAAAAGAAAAGTAAAGTAAAACACACCAAAGTGTGTTGAGATAGTAGCAAAAACAACTATAAGTTTTGCCTCTGTCTGACTAAGTCTTGGTCATCGATTAGATTTTGGAGAATGGTTAAGTTGATGATGAAAATAAGACCAATATCATTTGTGTAGTTCGCCTTTGGGAAGAGAAATTGAAAAATCAAGAGAACAATACGAGTGATGAGAGATTATATAGACATACTTGGGAATTTGTTTTGTTTGGGAAAGGAAACTTTGGAAATTGAAATACATAACTTGATTCGAGTAGAATTGGTGGAATTGAGAATGTTTAACACACTCACATACACTCAAAAGCTCAATATAAGATATGTGGAATATACGCAATCACTATTAAGTCTTGTATTTTATTAACTTGTTTAAATTTTGTGATTTAGATATTCATTTTGAAGAAACATTGAATTACATATATCAAGTTGAGTTTATTTGTTGAGAATCTAGTTTAGTTTCTATTTTGCTTTATTCGATGATGAACAAATGTTTAAATTTGTGTGTGTGATAACTGTAAATATTAGACTTATCTTGTTTGTTAAAACATGACTTTTGAGAGTAATTTTATGAACTAGATATTTAACTATTGTGTTTTTTTATTATTTTAGGAGAAAATCCCATATTGGATTAGATCGGATAATAAGAGGCAATAATTGATAATAAAAAAGGAGTAAAGTTGGGCATATTTTGAAAGTTGTGACCAAGAAGTTATGTTTGAAAGTTGAAGGACCTCATTTGCAAAATTTAAGGACTCAATCTAAATTAAAAGAGGAAACAAAGACCCAATCACCGAAGAAAAGTTTAATTCCAGCAATTTGAGATACCGTGCTTGAACTTAAATTATGTTTCCCAATTCTTTTGAAACTCTATTTTAGAGCTAATTTAGGTATATAAATATGAATCTTTTATTCCATATAATTAAGGGAGGCTCGAAATACAATCTTGATGCATAATTGTATATCCAAATACATGGAATCTTCAAGATTTGTATCTAAATTTGGAATTTGAAGGTTGAAGAACACAATTGGTCAAGAAATATAAAAGATTGGAAGAGGAGATTGACGATTCATTGCTGGAAATTGGGTGCTAGAAATAACAACCGGTAGGATTCTTTTCTTTATTCTTTGTGTTGAAACCAGTGATATTTTCATCTTTTTATTATTAAGTTTTTCAATTATGATTGGCTAAATAATTTGTTGTAAGTATGAAAGATGTAGTTTATGTTTAATATTTATTTAATTCCAAAAATTTCATACAACTTGTTATGTGTTAATTATTTATTCTGTGTTTAATTCATCAATTGCTTGATCACCAATTGATTGATTTAGGAATAGTACGAAAATCGAGAAGTAATGTATAATTCTAGCTCGTGCAATAAATGACACAAGTGTTATAAGAGATCGAGAGATACTTTTATAGGTTATGCAATCATGACTGGATTCCTAAAATTGAATTCATTTACATGTGTATGACTTTAGATAGAGATATAGTAAATTCAGATATGTGAAAATGGTTAGTTTTATTCGAGAGAGGCTACTACGTAAAATTGGTTAATTTGATTGTTAATACATATGCAAAAATGCTGAATGAATTTGGATTGATTGAATATTAAATAATCTAAATTCATTCACTATAAATAATCCAAATAGTTCTCCTCAAATTAGGTTATTTAGGTTAATTTAGTTTAGGTTAGTATAATTTACTTAAAACATGAACACTTGATTTGTTATGTTTTTACCATATGAATTTAGATTGGAGCTGGAATTCAAATAAAAGTTGATAGTAAATATTAGTCTGTAGGAAAGATATTCGGACTCAAACATCCACTATATTATTTGTCACGATCCGTACACTTGAGGAATTTAACGAATAAAACAACATGGTCATGAAAGTTGCAAGTCAGGAGAACTTTAAACAGATGAAAAGTTTCTTTTATGAGATAAGGAGAAAATATTGCAAAATATCAATATTCCTCATACTTGGTTGAATTCCTTTTGTTTTTTAAGTTACTTTTTGTTTATTATAAAGTTGTGGTAATTTTGGTGGTGGTGGAAGAAAATTATCATACATATTTGGAAACGTACTCTATTTTGTTCAGCTTCATGTTCTAGAATCGAATTGTCTCCACGCAGACCATATCGTTATTCTCACCTTCCCCCTTTTTGACTTTTTATCAAAATCTACAGGTGGAGAATGCAAGTGGGTAAGTGATTGCTCTACCTCAGGATTCAGTTCCCCCATTTTTTCAATTTTCATCAAAATTTGGATTCTCGAGTGGGTAAATGCTTGTCTGCATCAGAGGAGAAAATATGAAAGTGTGATAGAGAGATTTATAGGGAATAAGAGAGCTAAATATTGACGTGTGAAAAAATTCATGCTTTCACAACTTTATGGGTGAAGGCAGGGTTATTTTAATGGCTTTATTTACCATGATGAAAGGGTCTGTAATAATTAATATAATTATTTACCTAGATAAAGAAAGTGTCGTTGTTTTGATAATTAACTAAGAGTATTTTCAAGAGATTCTTTAAACATGAGATACTCTCTAATTTAAAGAGTAAACATTTAAAATCATGTTCCAAGAAACTCTTTAAATTAACATTTTAATTTAGAAGGTGTGTTTGGCTCTCCAAATTTGGAGAGCCATACTCACTCTCTATAATTAAATGCATTCAAAATATTTCAATTTTCAATGTAGGAAAATAATAAAATAATTTAAAGAAAAGCTAGTTAAAATAAAAGATAAAGAAAAATAATAAATATTTTTTGGGAATAGTAAAATTAATTATTAATTATAAAGAGCTTGTTGGAGTACTTCTCTTCAAATGATAGAATATGCTCTTTAAAAATAGAGAGTCTCTTGAAGCACGATTTTAAATGATAAGGTAAATGAGGATATGGCTCGGAACTTTGAGCTATCAAATTGCAACGAAAATCCTTGAGATATGNCCTTTGCCCCAAAAAATAAAACGTTTTTTTAGGGAAAGTATAGCCATCATAATAACTTCATAGCAAATATTCTATTTTCTTGTAGAAGAGACTATTGTTATATTTTTACTATTGCAAATGTACGATATTGAACAAATAGTATAATGGACATATGAGTCCAGATAATCGTTCCCACAAAAACTATTAATTATTCATTGTTTACTATTTCTAACTTCTAATTGACGATAAATAATGAATAGTTTGTGATTAATTATCTAAATTATCATAAACAAATTAATGTTATCGAAATGCAAACAATACTTGGATTAGGGTTTTAATTATGAAGGAGATATTAGTTCATATAATTTCATTTATCGATCACCTTTAGTTCTCTAGTCAATGTTCGTACTGAATGCTGTGTTTAGTCGGATTCTTCTAGCATATTCGATTTTCTTTTATCAATTTCAAATTGATTCTATTTAAATCTTTTGTTTTTACACTTGAACCCAATTTTTTTTTTTAACCACATATTCTCTAAAAAATCACTATTTAAAACATTATTTTCCCCCAATTTTCTTGTTATAATGGCCATCAAACATGGGTTAAATCAATTTCATATCTGTATGTGAATCACGATAAATATTAATTAAATGTCTTAAATATCTAAGAATTCATGTAATGGCCCACTAACCATAAAAGATAACTCCACACTTTAATCCAAATTATCTAATTTTATTATGTAGTCTAAATTTATAATTTACCTCTCGATTCGTTATAGACTCACAAAATCATCGAATTATTGGTCAAGTAATTCAAAGCATTCACAATCATAAATAAAAACAACATATATAAATTTGAGAACTAAAATCTTGAAAATTAAATTAAAGGATATAAATAAACTAAATTGTTCTCCCTAATGAAAAGTTTAGCTATACATACTAAATGAAAAAAATAAAGAACAATAATGGAATACATTATCGAGTTTTGAATTAAAATGAAAAGAATTGGAATAATTTTATATCCATTTTTTTCCTTTTCCAAATCAAACCCTTGTTCTTCAATTTCTTGATTTTGATTTTCTTCAACCTATGTTTTCGCTCCTATTCTCAAAAGTGTGACACACATTTTCTAACCTCGATTAAGTCATTATATAGTATCATAGTTCATTTAGAGTTATCCATGAAAAAGCTCTAAAAATACAAAAAGAAAATAAAAATTTAAATGAGGTAAAATCCGACCTAACGGACTGGACCATGGTTCAGCCGTTCAAGTATGTTGTCGCGGCCTGTTGTGGTTGAACCGCGGCAAACATTTTTTTTTTCTTTGACTTTTCGCCTCTCCACTTTGGTCCTTGAATTTTTTCTTTCATTACTCTTTCGTCCTTCCATAAATTGCAAAATAGGTCCTTCCCTTTTGTATTTTTCATAATTGGTCATTATCCTTCCAAATTCATAACATCTTGATCCGATGTAAGTTCTGAAGTTTACTACCTTATTTATTTATACATTCATTAATCACACTCTTTTACAACATACTTAGAAGAATGTTCTAGCAATGTTGTCTCAACAAGCTTCTAATTATCTTCTGCAAGTATCTATTACTTCTCTACAATGGACTATAACAGATTCCTCTAATTTTACTATCTCGCCTAAGATCAGACAGTGCTTAAAAACAAATTATTTCTATCACAATAAACTTGAAAAAGTAAACAATCAAGATTATTAATTGTAGAGTCTGAACAGATAACTATATATTTGGACACAAACGTTGAAAAAATACAAATACCAATAATCGTATATTATTATAAATACATTTATTTAACTATCTAATTATCAACCGTTCTTGTTAAACAAATAGTTATGAAAAAATGACTATTTATTTAAGAATATTAATCAATTTCAAATCCATTTAATGGTTAGAGATCGAATCGGCCAACTTTTTATCTCCGAATTTGTGAAATTGAGTTGTGTGTGTGTGTGTGTTTTTTTTTTTTGGAGAACTTTATTTTTCTGATAAATCCAAAGAATATTTAAATTTTTTAAAAGTTGTGATTAACTTTTGAAGGCTGATTTCTAATTCCCTCCACAAATGCTCCATTTTTATGCGTATACATTCTATTATTTTGGGAATTTACTATGCTACCTCATTTTTTTCTTTATAATTTTCGATGATTACGTTTTATATTATCGAACTTTATAATTTAACTGTTTTTTTTTTCAGCGCTATATTTTTCAAATAGATGTCACTTTTCTCCCCATATTATTTTCGCCTATTAGAAATTATTTTGTGGCTTTCATTTAAGTTCTTATTTTGTTTTGTTTGTTTTACTTCAATGATTCCAGCTCCTCTTTGTCAAAACCAGAAATCAAACTTACAAATTACAATCTACTTCCCTACCATGCAAGGGAATTTACATCACAATGATGAGTCATCTATGCCCTTGTTTGGTACTAATTAAAATTTAGATTTTAATCTAAGTCAAAGTCAATAATTAATTTTAATCACATATTTTATGTCTCCCACAACTTTTTAACCACACATTTCATCAATTTCTATCAAAATCTCAATCAAACAAGGACATATATAGAGTACATGTCAAATCATGAAATACGATTGGGTTGGATAACACCGGTGCTCGAGCAACAATCTTGCGGGAAGCTAGTGCCAAGCTCGCTAGCAATAAGCGACGATTGCAACACTCAAGTACTACAGGTATAACACTCAGGTGCCTAATCCCTGCATCAAACTTCTCCTAATGCTCTGAATGGCGCCTAGATGCCTGGATGTGGCTCTAAGGCACCCAATCTCTACTCCAAATCACCCTTTGTCCATCTTTCTTCTTCAACCTTTTCAACTAATTCACCAATACTCAACGGAATTTAGGTCACACTTCAACAAATCTCCATAGTAACACAAATTTCAATGGAATAAATTACTTTTCGCTCTTCAACAAGCAATTCTCGAATAAAAAAATTCTCCACCTCTTTCACAAAACCCAACTAGGGCAAACTTAATAACTGAATGTCAATTGAATCCAAGTACTACACAATAGGATTGCCTTGAATGGCAAAGTCGCTTGAGTTATTATCACAAGCAACAAGATTACAACTAACTCAATAATTACCAAACGCAAAATCAACACAACTAACTGCTTTTGTAGAATGTTTTTCGTTAGAATCAATACCTTTAACCACATTTAAAGTATAAGCAACTAAATCAGCTTTTCTGTACCTTTTTAGATGCCTAATATCTCTACTGGATCTATTTCTAACAATTGAATAATGTGGCAATGCTAATGGTGGTGGCAAAGCGGCTTACCCATAACTCTTGAATTCGACTGAAATGTATTATTTAATATAGACCCTAAATCAAACTTCAATGGTATTGTGCCAAAAAATCCACCTAAGTGCCTAATTTCTCTTGATTTGTATCCAAAGATTCTATAGAGTCCTACGAGACATATAACTATGACCTTTTCTGCCTCTTCATCACAACACGGATACCTTGACCAACCTTCAAGAATCCACATTCACCAATGTATTTTGATAAGTGTGTTTTCTAACATGTATTTAGCTACATTATATGACTAATTGTTGGTATAAATGCTTGAATATGGTTTAATTCGACATAAATTGTGTTTGTAGGACTATAATGATGAATGTGGTGAAAATTAGGAAAAACAAGCGAAAAAGGGCTTAAATGAAGCAAAAGTAAAGTTTGAGGACTCAATTGCAAATACTGAAAAGTTGTGTCGATCCCACGATGAAGATTTGAGAGTGTTGGGCATCAATTGGATGAGAAAAGAACCAAACGAATGAAATAGAGTCGAAGTACTATCACAAATCAACTTTCAACCGAAAAAGTTATGCTTTGAATTTTCAGTCTTAGTTTGAAACTGATTTTTAACATAGAAGACATTCGAATTCAAAGATTGATATTTCTGGAAGATTTGTATCCCTTGAGGTAAGCTTTCCAATGCAATTTAAATTACCTCAATCGGATATCAGGATTGAAAAATATGATCAAAATACCGAAAGCTATCCGGCGGGAAAAAAAGTGAAAACCATGCGATCGCATGGTATAAAGTCCATGCAGTCGCCCAGACTGAATCAGGGAATTTTATGGACCAGTTGAGTTGTTCCATACGATTGCATGGCTTATAACCATGCCATCGCATGGAACAAATCTGTGCGAAATTTTTGATTTCCTTATTTGAATCAAACACTTATGGCAACGCATCTAGGACTTCTTTATAACCATATTCTCGTCCAAAAAGAGAGGCTACACATTCTTTGAGAAAAAAACACATTGGAGAGCTAAGAAGAAGACTAGAACAAGGACTTTCACTTCGAGCTTCAAGATTTCAAGATTTAATTCAAGTTTTTGGTGATACTTCTTTTTATTATTTTTATTGTTCTTTATTTTACCAATGTTAGGCTAGACTTTTATGTACTAGATAAACGATTAACCTCGCATTGTGATTTTTTAATTTCTATTTTACAATTTGATATTTAAACACGTTTGATGAATGTTGAATGATTTATATACACTTCTTGCCTCTACGATTATAGTGCACGAAATTATGTGAGTTTGGGTTGTTTATTTTATGCATTCGAAAGAAGGGAAATAAACTCAACAAGGTATAAATCATCGTAGGGTTTATATGGATAGAAAT
Source organism: Fraxinus quadrangulata (assembly GCA_903798255.1). Taxonomy (NCBI): domain Eukaryota; kingdom Viridiplantae; phylum Streptophyta; class Magnoliopsida; order Lamiales; family Oleaceae; genus Fraxinus; species Fraxinus quadrangulata. The sequence continues at coordinate 57,090 of CAIGRB010120262.1, forward strand.
ATACCGCTGTGCTTTACGTGAATTTCTAAATGTTTACAAAACGCCATACATTCTTGTATATTGTATTTGGCATAGAAATATAGTCAAATGGTATACTAAAATAAGTTCAATGTTACTCGAAATAGATTGTTGGATAAGTTGGAATTATTGATTCTTCAACCAATTCATCGTGTTATTAAATTATGAAATAGGGGTTAAAAGGGAACTCTGCTTGGTGATTCGGGATCCTAGTGCGTTTGTTTTCATACATTAATATATTTTGCATTGAAACGTCATTTTTGCATTCAAGTCGTAATTTTAGTTTAATCTGTATGCTAGACTTAGTTTAATTATAGAAATTGAAAAACTTGTCTCAAATTTAATAGGTTCTGTTAAGGTCGCGATAATAAAAACCAAGTTAAATCAATCCTCTTGGGAACGATACTCGAAATTTCAGGATTTTCACTTTATTACTTGTCAACGAACCATGCACTTGCAGTGATTTAAATCTGAAACATATTTTCGTGAACAAGTTTTTGACGTCGTTGCCGGGGATTGAGTATTAATTTGATTTTTATTATTTAGACACTAATTCAAACTTGTTTTTTCTTTTAGTTTTTATTTTATTTTCTATTAAGTTCAATTACTTAGGTTGAGCTAAGTGCTACTATTTTTTTCTCGCTTCTTCAGGTCTTGCATGCGAAGATCAGTTGGAGGTGCTTTGTTTGGGAATTCTTTTGTCACCATTCGTCATTCAAAGTCAATCCAGCATTGTCTACCCCACATTCGAACAACCAAACTTTCAACTGAAGACACATGTCATCCAACTCTTTTAGAATTGACATCAATTCTACGGGACAATCAACGAAAATCCACATACACATGTATCCCATTTTCTGGATATGTGTCAACATTTCAGATACCAAGGGATATCGGAAGATGCAATCAAACTGAGACTGTTCCCACACACTCTTCGAGATAAAGCACTTGAGTGGCTTGATTCACTACCGTTGGCTAGTATAATTACTTGGAACCACTTGGCTCATAAGTTCTGCACCAAATTCTTCTCACCGGCCAAAGTAGGGAGATTGAGGCATTTGATGAAGCGTGAAACAGGTTCAAGAGCATGCTAGGAAGTGTCCTCAACATGGATTCGACAAGAGAACACAAATCAGATTCTTCTATGTAGGACTAACTCCAAGTTTCAGAAGCATGGTGTATTCTTCATCAAATGGCTCCCTAACCACCAGGTCAATCGAGGGAGCTTGGGACTTGTTCGAGAGAATGGCTAATACTTCAGCCATGTGGTCTTCAGATAGAGTAGGTATAAAGAAAGCAGGTGGAGTATATAAGGTAGATACCTATTCAGCATTGTCTGCGAAGATTGACTCCTTATTTCATAAGATAGAGGGTATAACACAGATTGTGAATTCAGCACAAATGAGAAAATCAATTTGTGAAGAATGTGGAGCATAACATTGTACAACTGAATGTCATATCCTTACACAAAAGATGGAACATGTGGACTTTGCTCAATAGGGTCAACGTCCGCAAAACAACCCTCGCTCTGAAACATACAATTCGGGATGGAGAAATCATCCAAACTTTTCTTGGGGTGGGAACCAGAATCACAATCAGAATTATAATCGGGCGCAAGGGCAGTTTCAGCAAAAAAAGAAACCTCAATTGGAAGACATGTTTGCAAATTTCATGGAAAAACTCGATAAATACATGGAAATCACTAATCAATTCATGAGGAAGACTGAAACGAATCTCCAAAATCAGGGTGCAGCTATTAGGGATTTGGAGACTCAAGTGGGATAGTTAGCTCTTTCCATAACAGGAAGAGTACCAGGAGCCTTGCCAAGCAATACTGAGACTAATCCAAGGGAGCAGGTAATGGCCATGCGAGTTTTGGAGAATGACAAAATTAACGATCCATCTGTAAATGCAATCACCGCTAGGAGTGGAGTGCAATTGCTGGAAATTCAAGTCAAGAGACATGGCACGACTAAAGATACAGTACCTTTTTCAGGTGAGGAGCAAGCGGAACAGATTGAACAGACAATAGAGACACCTACTAAAGAGAGTTCAGGTACACCACGGGTTAAGTCTACCGTTCCTATCAATTCTTACGAGTCTCCTATTCCATTCCCACAAAAGTTGAAGAGACACCAGCAAAACCAACAATTTGAGAAGTCTCTGGATGTACTGAGGAAACTCCACATAATATTTCATTCATAGATGTAATAAGACAAATTTCAAGTTATTGGAAATTTTTGAAGGAGATGATATCATAGAAGAAAAAGCTTCCAGAATTTGAAACTGTAGCACTTATAAGTGTGTTTTACATACATATTTTATTGTCAAAACCTGAGCAATTGTTGATTTAAAATGTTATAATATAGCTTAATTCTATAAAATTCATGTTTTGCATGAGAAAGTTATAAATGTAGCTGAATAAAGAGAAACAAGTGAAAAATGGCCAAATTGGAGGAAAGCGAAAGTTCATGGACTAAATTGAAAATATTCAAAAGATGGCTCGAAAGGGAAAACGAGGTTTTGAAAGAAGAGGAAGCTAATTGGTCGCAGACATAAGGCATAAGATGAAGAAGAATTAATAATAGTGGTCAAAAATCAAGAAAATCAAGTTCGGGGACCAAAATGGAAGAATCGCATAGTTATTAAAACTATAAGGTTGCATAGGTAAAATACACCTGCGGTCGCATGGCTATTTTCAGAGAATTCCAGGGCCAATCTATTTTCTCTATGCGACCGCATAAGTTTGCTCTATGAGATCGCATAGAGTAAAATGGACGCGTTTTTTTTAGGTTTCCTTCTTTGATTAAAATACGTTTGGAAACCTAATTTTTGGACCATATTTAAACCCTTAACGCCTCAGAACATCTTCAAGCCAAATTTTACACCTTTCTTCCATATTTTTGACTCAAGAAACACATGGAGAGCTAAAAACACATTGGTGAAGCCAAGAAAGAACTCAGTTGGATTTGGATATTTCGACGTCATTTATTCATGTAATATGTTTTTCAATGTTTAAATAATTTTAGGATTTATGTTTTCCTTACTTTGAATCAGATTTGAGTTTAACTTAGCTTTTATTCAGTTTTTCATGGATTTAATCATGTTTCTTTCATTAAATAATTAAAGTATTGGTTTAAGTTTCAATTTTAAATCATTTATTGGTGTGATTTAATTACTGCTATATGTTGGAAATGTATAGTTGGTTGTTGAATCTGATTTCAAAAAATTAATGTAGGATTGTGATTTGGGATAAATCATCTGATTAGAAAGTTAGGATAAAAACTTCTAATTGAGTAGAGAATGTATGAATTATTGATGTTGATTGATCCAATCCAATTGAGGGAATTCCAAAACTTTACTATTTTACATATAACCTTAAATTCCATTTTTACTTCCGGTGGCATTTACATTTTTATGCAATAAACAAATTCCTTTCATTTATAGAAGTCAAGAAATTCAATCATAAAAAGGTGATCACCAGCAATAGGAAATCCTTCTAGTGCAGGCATCTATCATCTTAGGGAAGAGGATAATCTTAGAGCTAAAGTAGAGGCCCTAAATAGAGAAATTAAAAACCTACGTACGAAGAGTTCAAAGCCTATATCCACTGTTGCTCATGTTGAGTCTCCTGGACCTTGTGGTGTGTGTGGTGGAATTGATCATCTAGCGCAAGAGTGTTCTACTCTAGTTGAGATGATGGGGGTTTATGAGGAACACTGTAATACTTTAGGTATGTACAAAAAGCCTTATGCCCCATTTTCTGAGACCTACAATCAGGGCAGCGGAATCATCCTAATTTCAGCTAGAAATCTGATAACCATCAACCTACTCAGCCACCTAGAGCTTTCGATACACCATTATACCAATCATTGACTTCTAGGAACTCCTTAAAGAATACCTTACATGCTTTTATGGAGGCTCAAGGGAAAACTAATCAGAAGTTTGAAACCATGATTAATCAAGTTGTTGAAGAGAGTAAGGAAATGAAAAGCCATGTAACTAAATTGACTAATGCTTTAGCAATAGGGGAACGTGGGAAATTTCTAGCTCAATCTCAACCTAACCCTAAGGGACAACATATGGCTCAAACTTTAGGTGTGGAAGAGAGTAACCTTAAGGAGATAAATGCTATCACCACTCGATCTGGAAGGTTGTAGAACCAATCATTAAGCCTAGGGAAGCGGAAGAAAATGAGAAAGACTTTAGTAAATTTGAAGAGAGTGAGTCTAGTGATAAGGTGGTGGAAAACCTTGCTAGAGCACCCTTTCCTCAAGCTCTCAAGTCTATTGTGAAAGCTAATAGCCAACATGATGAGATCCTAGAGCACCTTAAGCAAGTAAAAATCAGCTTACCTCTCTTGCATGTGATTTCTCGAATTCCTACATATGCTAAAGTCCTGAAAGACTTGTGCACTGTGAAAATGAAGCATCATGTCAAGAAAATTGTTTTCTTGACCGAGCAAGTGAGTGCAGTGATCGAACAAAGAGTTCCACTAAAATATAAGGATCCTGGTTGTCCTACAATTTCTTGCATCATTGGGAGTTGTGAGTTTGCACAAGCCCTTCTTGACTTAGGAACTAGTGTTAACCTCATGCCTTATGCATTTATCTACTGCTAGGCCTAGGTGAGATGAAACCTACATTCGTAATTTTACAATTAGTTGATTGTTCAATTATAAGACCTAGAGGAGTAGTTGATGATGTTTTGGTGCAAATAGATAAATTTTACTATCCCGTTGACTTCCTAGTTCTAGATTTGAAAGTTGATGTGAATGTGAATTCCAAAATACCTATTATTCTTGGTAGACCCTTTCTTGCTACAGCTAATGCTCTTATAAATTGCAGGAATGGCCTGATGAAGTTATCTTTTGGGAACATGACTCTAGAAGTCAATATTTTTCACATCACTAAGTAGCCTATGGAAGATGATGAGTGTCACCAAACGTACATGGTTGATGTACTCATTCAGGAAGATGTACCTACAACCATTGATTTCAACCCCTTAAACTCATTTCTTATAAATTCTAAAATTCCTTCACATTGCCATAATGAGGAATATGCTAATATTTGTGCTATTTTTGCTAAATTTCAGGATTATGGGGCATCACCATGGCAACCAAAGTTTGAAGAACTACCAGCAAGAACTGGAGGACAGCAACCATCAAGTATTGAGAGCCCAAAATCGGAACTGAAACCACTACCCCAAGACTGAAACATGCGTTCCTTGGACCAGGTGACACTTTTTCTGTGATTATTTCTTCAGAATTAAATACTTCTCAAGGTAAACAGCTTTTGAACATTCTGAATGAACATAAATCTGCACTAGGATGGACTATAGCTGATATCAAGGTATAAGCCCTCTAATTTGCTCGCATAAAATTCACCTAGAGGAGGAGACTAATCCTAAAAGAGATCCATAGCGTATGTTAAACCCCACAATGAAAGAAGTTGTTAAAAATGAGGTGCTTAAACTATTAGATGCTGGTATTATTTACCCCATTGTAGATAGTAAATGGGTTAGTCCAACGTAAGTGGTTCCTAAAAAGTCTGGTGTCACAATGATTAAAAACGAACTTGGTGAAATGGTCCCTACAAAGACTGTGACTGGATGACGA
>CAIGRB010120262.1:63555-75830 GCA_903798255.1 Fraxinus quadrangulata
TTCGATCTTATTTAATTGGTTCTCCTATCACAATCTTCACAGACCATTCTACTCTTAAGTACCTTCTCTCCAAGAAGGATGCTAAAGCACGATTGATTAGGTGGATTTTACTCTAACAGGAATTTGACATTGCCATTACGGATAAAAAAAAGGGTAGAAAATGTGGTAGCAGATCATTTGTCTAGGTTAACATTCCAAGACAATGTGAATCAATTGTCTATTCAAGATGATTTCCCGGACGAACATTTGTTTTCTGTTTCTTCTTTACCCTAGTTCGCTCATCTTGTAAACTACCTCGCTGTAGGTGAAGTCTCAGGAGAGTCGAGTGCACAGGATAAGAGAAAGTTTTTAGTCGAGGTGTGTAAGTTTTATTGGGATGACCCATGCTTATTCAAACACTGCCCTGATTAGATTTTGAGACGTTGTGTCCCCGATGAGGAGATCCCTAGTGTACTTAACTTTTGTCATTCCCAAGCGTGTGGGGGACATTTTTCAATGAAGAAAATCGCTGCAAAAATTTTGTAATGTGGTTTTTATTGGCCCACCTTATTCAAAGATACTAACGTTTATTGTAAATCTTGTGAGAGGTGTTAAAAGCTTGGTGCTTTATCTCGACGCAATATGATGCCATTGAACCCCATTCTAGTGATAGAAGTCTTTGATTGTTGGGGTACTGATTTTATGGGATTTCCACCTTCCTTTAGCTATTTGTACATCATTGTGGCTGTCGATTATGTGTCTAAATAGGTCAAAGTGACAGCATGTCGAACCAATGACAATAAAACTGTTGTGAAATTCCTTAGAGAAAATGTGTTATCTAGGTTTGGCACACCGAGGGTTATCATTAGTGACAGAGGTATACATTTTTATAATCGCTCGTTTGAGGCTCTAATGAAAAAGTATGGGGTCTTTCATAAAATTTCAACTGCTTACCACCCCCAGACCAGTGGACAGGTTGAATTAGCCAATAGGGAAATCAAGCAAATTCTGGAAAAAACTGTAAACCCTAATCGTAAGGACTGGTCGTTGAGATTGAATGATGCACTCTGGGCCTACCATACTGCCTTTAAGACCACTTTAGGCATGTCACCATACAGACTCATTTTTGGAAAATCTTGTCATTTGCCTGTGGAGCTCGAGCACTGAGCCTTATGGACCATCAAACGTTTTAACTTTGATTTAGAAGGGAGAGTAAGCTTCGGAAGTTTCAGTTAACCGAGTTAGAAGAATTGACAAATGATGCATACGAGAACTCTAAACTTTACAAAGCAAAAATGAAAGCGTTTCATGATAAACACATTTTTCGAAAAAAATTGAACCACATCAGCAAGTTTACTTGTATGATTCTCGACTTCACAAACATCCATGAAAACTTCGATCTAGGTGGACTGGCCCGTTTATAGTAAAAACATGTCTTGGGAAATGGAGCTGTTGAAATTGAAAACCCTAGTGATGGCAGGATATTTAAAGTGAACGGGTAGCTCCTTAAGATTGCTCATGGCCAACAGGACCCTACAGTGGAAGAAATTCCTCTTGCAGACCCTATCTACAATAGGTAATCTTCCAAAAAAATTGTTGTTTTATGTTTCATTTTATTGTTGTTCTGTGTTTTTCATCTATGTATTTTTCAGGTTCTACCTAGTCTCTTCGCTCCAGTGTTCCGGTAATGTTTTTCCCTTTTTATCTTGTCATTGGCATAGTCAGATATTGAGGGCAATGTTCGATTTAGTTGGGGGAAGCGAGCACACAATTTTCAGGTTTTTGTGTATTGCCTTGCATTAGTTACAAAAAAAAATAGCCTATGCGATCGCATAGGCTGATCAGCCATACGGTCGCGTGTGCTGCATCAGGGCTGAACTAGCCCTGATGACTTGCTCTATGCGACCACATTAATTTTCTCAATGCGGTCGCATAGAGCATCTCGGAAGCCAAACCTATCTTTTAAAAAAAATAACCCCACACACTCTCCTCCTTACATCATACAACACACGATCCCTCACTCTCCCATTTTCCCCTCGACGAAACATACAAATCTCATACACACACGTGGATCTCCCACATTCTTCTTCACCAACACATTCAAAGGTATGAACTATATCCTCTTCTTTTCCTTTGTTTCATTTTTATTTTATTTTATGTTTGTGAAGGAGATTTTGTGATTGTGGGTTGGGAATTATGTTGATTGTGGAGAATGGTGTAGGAATGATTCGTGAATACATGGGTTGGTTTTGAACTCAATTCTCTTCCTTAAAATATGAACGTGATAGAAGTCCACATTAGGTGTTTGATAAATTGTCTAAGTGAACCTTTGTGTGTAATTGGGATTACTTTCGAATTTGGCATTGTTAATGTATGTTTTAGAATGTCTTAGGCGATGCACTTCATTGAAAACTTATATGGGATCAACAAAATCACGTATAAGGATGATATAGGGGCACATGGCACTTCACATCACATATTTTGTCCATTCACCTTCTAACTAAAATGGACTCCGTTTGGCCTTAAATTTGTACATGTGTTAGACTAATGCATACTCTTTCATATGCCCAGAAATTGCTCGGAAAAATTTCACTTTTCTTCGATGGTGTCTGGAGGCGAACTTGCGAGGTCAACCATAGTTCGAAAATAGACAATTTTCCTTGTTTGAATGAATTTTGGGTTTGTGCACTACATTTTGAATATTTATGAGAAATACCCATGCTTAGTTCATACTTTGTTACGCATGGCATCATTACGTCCCATCGAGTTGTTTAGCATTCTAATGACGTAACTGCTTGTGACATGGATGTGTGAGTTCGATGTACATCTTTCCCTGGTATTCTTGAACATTATCTTATTTATTTATGCCTCGCAGTTAACTCACATGTCTCCTATTTTTTATTGCTTGCAGGATGCCTCCCAAGCATACATCAAAGGGGAAAAAGAAAATGGCCTCTACTTTAGGTACCACACGAACAAGAGGGCCTAATATGGGCATACGCAGATTTTCGGGTCGAGAAGCTACGATACGATACTTGAAAGATATTAGCCACTAAACTACGCTCCTAGAACGGCCAGCCAGACTAGAAGATTTTCCCAGTTTCGAGATCGTGACTTTGGTACACAACTGTGGATGGGAAAAGGTAGTTGCACGACCCCATCCGATATATGAAGATCTCGTTCGTAAATTCTATACGAACTTCAATAGTGAGATAGATACCCTGGGATCTGAGCATCTATACCAGACGTGGGTCAGGGATAAATGGATCATGTTCAGCCCCGAGGTGATCCATGACTACTACCAGCTCTCATAGGACAACATAGCTCCTATTCCTGGGGACTTTCCGTAGAACACAGTTGGGGAAATATTACTTGGGCGTGAGAATGCGTGGCCACTTCAGACTACAATGTCGCATCAGATCGAACTTACACCATCCATAGCTATTTTATAGCTCTTTATTTACCACAACATAGAGCCCACTTCTCACAGAACAACTTTCAACAACCCAGCCGTCGGCTCATCTACCATCTGGTTAGAGGGCAGAAAATTGATTTGGCAACTTTATTTATGAACAGATTCGGGTACAGGATATCTGGGGAGATCGACATCAATCGCTGATCTTTCCTAGTTTGATCAGTGGGATTTACGATAGTGCGGGTGTTATTATCTTATCTGGGGAGCTTCCTGAGAGACCTAGCCCGTTTATTAAACATACCACTTTGGAAGCCCATGATAGAGCTCGAGACAAACATAGAGAGAAGTTGGAGCGTGAGCGTTTGAGACAGCAACAGGCTGCACATGGACAAGAGGTTAAGGATGTTGAGATACCTGAGGCAGCATTGGATGTTGATACTCAGCTGTTACAATAAATGTTCGCTACCATGAATACTTCTAGTCGGGATATCGAGAGCCTTCGACAGGCCATGGGCACTATAGGTGGGGACATTCAGACTGTAAGGAATGACATGCAACGCAATGAGTTTTGCTTCTACTTCCAGTAGGGAATCGTTGGCTGCGAGATGAGAAGTTGAAATCTTGAGTGGTCGGATAAATAACTATGTGGGCAGGGTCGACGGGATTCAGTTAAGAGCTAATGAGATATGGGATCACTTGGGAAACATTGAAGCAAAAGTACGGGACTAGTCTATAAACATTCACAGAATAGAATCTGAGATCACACAGTAGACCGAGATGATGCGACAGATAATCGCACAACTCCCACCACCACCTCCATACTGACCAAGGGAGTACCCTGAACCTCATTCTCTTCACTTTGTTCCACATTTTCCTGTTTATGTGCTTTCTAGGATAGAATTTTCATGATTCTTCAAACATTGGGGATAATGCTTCATTTAAGTTTAGGGGTGGGTGCACTTGTCACTTTGTTACTCACGTTATATGTTACTGAAATTTTTGCATTTAAAAAAAAAATCTTCAGTTTTCTTTGCTATTTCTTAACTTTAGACCACATCTATAGCTTTGTGTGCTTGTGTGTGTTCAATAACTATGTCGTCCATGATGCGATGATTGGGATATGTATCAGTTGTGAATGATGAATATGGTGCAACTTGAGGCTAGTCTAAACCAATTTGCGCGAAAACTTGATATTCCCTATGCATGTCACTCTTGTTAGCATTTTGAGTTAGTGATGCGGCTCAATATGTAGAGGATAGTGAAACTTAGTGATACAACCAAATAACCTCTAGGGTCGTATTCCATAAATCCAAATATAAGTTAGTTTGGAGATGATTGAACTGTTATAGGGAAACACTGAGATGAGTAGGGATTCCATGCATGAATACATTGTGTGGATTGTCTAAAATCCATTGAGATAAAAATGAGGTGACGGTTTTAAGTTAGAGGCTAGTTTTAGAAGCTAGATATCTAAAAGAAAAAGGGCATTGCACTAATCTTTGAATACAAAAAAGTATCTTTTCGAGCCTGCATAACTCTGGTGATTAAGCCCGTGAGGGTGATTTAAAACGTGGTGCCCTATGGTCATCTGACTTGGGAGTCAACGGCTTAAAGCTTACTACATGGGTTATACAGAAAGTAAATACGAAGATGCTAAAAAAAATTCTCCATTCAAATGCATTGATTAAGCCCCAGGCATCTAGTTGACAAAACTACACATCTGATGAAAAGCAAGTAATTAATCTAGTCTCAAGGGTATAAGCAATAAAAAATATAGGAGAATCTCGATTTGTTGAAGTGTGAACTTGTAAGAGTAAAGTCTATCCAAACTACGAGAAGGCAAAGAATAGAATTGAAAAGTTGAAATTATGATGCAACCCAGGAGAATTGAGGGAAAATCATAAGTTTGGAGGTTTATGTATCTCTTGAGCGAGGAAATGATATATTGGACTACTTTGGGACAAGTGTTGAACCAATCATAATTTTAAGATGTTGACATGAGTTTTCACACACACACATCAGGTTATGCATGTAACAGGTGGAGATTGATTCAACTTTTGCACTGTTGTAACTATTCACTTGTTGGAACGAATTCTAAACTTGAGACACGGCATACTGTTGGACCGTGTTATTGGTAGATTTGAGCTACATTTGTCTTTGAGGATAAACAATAATTCAAGTTTGGGAGAATTTGATAAGTGTGTTTTACATACATATTTTATTGTCAAAACATGAGCAATTGTTGATTTAAAATGTTAGAATATGGCTTAATTTTATGAAATTCATGTTTTTCAGGACAAAGTGACGAATGTAGCGGAAATAAAGAGAAACAAGTGAAAATGGCCAAACTAGAGGAAAACAGAAGTTCAGGGACTAAATTGCAAATATCCAAAAATTGGCTCAAAAGGCAAAATGAGGTTTCGAAAGAAACGGAAGCTAATTGGTCGAAGACATAAGGCATAAGATGAAGAAGAATCAAGAATAGAGGTCAAAAACCAAGAAAATCAAGTTCGGGGACCAAAATGGAAGAACTGCATAGTTATTAAAACTATTCGGTTGCATGGGTAAAATACAGCTGCGATCGCATGTCTATTTTCAGAGAATTTCAGGGCCAATCTATTTACTCTATGCGACCATATGAGTTTACTCTATGCGGTCGCATAGAGCAAAATGGACGCATTTTTTTTAGGTTTCATTCTTTGATTAAAATACGTTTGGAAACCTAGTTTTTTGACCATATTTAAACCCTTAACGCCTCAGAACGACTCCAAGCCGGATTGTACACCTTTCTTTCATATTTTTGACTCAAGAAACACATGGAGAGCTAAAAAACATTGGTGAAGCCACGAAGAAACTCAATTGGATTTGGATATTTCGATGTCATTTATTCATGTAATGTGTTTTTCAATATTTAAATAATTCTAAGGTTTATGTTTTCCTTACATTGAGTCAGATTTGAGTTTAACTTAGCTTTTATTCAGTTTTTCATGGATTTAATCATGTTTCTTCCATTAAATAATTAAAGTATTGTTTTAAGTTTCAATTTCAAATCATTTATTGGTGTGATTTAATTACTGCTATATGTTAGAAATATATAGTCGCTTGTTAAATCTGATTTCAATAAATTAATGTAGGATTGTGATTTGGGAAACGTAAATTTTAGGATTACATGTGGAATTAAATTGGTTTGTATTGCTAAATCATCCGATTAGAAAGTTAGGATAAAAACTTCTAATTAAGTAAAGAATGCATGAATTATTGATGTTGATTGATCCAATCCAATTGAGGAAATTTCCAAACTTCACTATTTTACATATAACCTTAAATTCCATTTTTACTTCCGGTGGCATTTACATTTTTATGCAATAAACAAATTCATTTCATCAAATTTACGGGAACCCTAAGTTTTTTTGAATCTTTGACAACATTTCCATCTCCTTGTGGATATGACACCCCAAAGCTACACTACAATACCGCATAATTCTTTGGGCGTAATCAAGCACTGACAGAGGAGAGAAGTGCAAGATTACAAAAGAAATTGTCTCACAAGCTCAAGGATCCAGGAAGCTTTACCTTACCTATTTCAATTGGAGAAGCTGGTACTTTTAATGCTTTATATGATACTGGTGCGAGTATTAACTTGATGCCACTTTCTATTTTCAAGAAACTCGATTTGGGAGAGGCTAAGGCAACAATGGTGACTCTGCAGTTGGCCGATAGGTACCTGACCCACCCCAGATGGATTTTAGAAGATGTGCTGATTAAAGTGGGAAAATTCATCTACCTAGCGGACTTCCTTATTGTAGACATAGAAGAAGACATAAATATTTCAATAATCTTGGGGAGACCATTCTTAGCAACGAGTCGAACTTTGATTGATCTAGAGAAATGCGAGCTAATCTTAAGGGTAGATGAGAAGCAAGAAGTCTTTCAACTATTTAATCCATCCACACAACCATCAGCCCTCGAAAAGTGTCAATGTATTAATGAAGGCGAACTATCCCTTCAACAAAATTACCAAAAAAGGAAACCAAAATTAGGAGGACTTCTTAGTAGAGACGAAAATGGTGAATTCAAAGTTTGGAGGGCTAAAAGATGATGCACAGCTGAAAACTGCAAGAATTATAATGGTGAAATTCTTCGACTTGAACCACCATGAACTGGTCAAAGTACGGTCAAGTTATAGACTATAAAATAGCACTGATTGGGAGGCAACCCAACAAATTATTCTCTTTTTTTTATTTCGCTTTATGCATTAAATTAGAAATTTTTCAAATTTTTTGACAATTTTTAATAATATTGAGTCATCCATCATCTTGATAGGATACAAAGAGTCTATGCATGGTCCACACTTCTTCTACTCCATCTTCTGTAACTTCACATCTACATCGATCAGGGAAGTATTCCTAACCCAATTTTCTTTACTTTTAGAAGAATTTGTCCTTAATTTTATGTGTTTGTAAGTTTTCTTTATTTTTTTAAACATCGAGGGCAATGTTTGTCTCCAATTTGGGGGGTAGTCGAATTTTGAATGAATTTGAGGAATTCACATTTGTATTAAACTGTGCATCATTTTTTACTATTCATTGATATAACCGTATGATTTATGTTTTGAGTGCTTGTTTGTGTTTTAAAAAAATTTATTTTAGTATTAGTTCAGTATTTGCTTATTTGTTTTGTGTGCTTGTGTGGGTTTAATGGTCTTGCCGGCAATGATGAGAATATTGGAAGCAGTATAGCTATGAATTGTGGAAATTTTGCATGTTAAATTGATCGATACTTCTCTATGTGGAGACTTGAAATTTTTTTGCGCACAATACTTGTATTGGGCATGTTAAGCTAATGATGGGATATATGAATCATAGTAGAGTTGAACATGATAGGTTAACTCCGAAAACCTCTATTGCACTTATCGATAAACCATCATTTTAGAAGTTTGGAGATGATTTAGCTATTAGAGGGGAACATTGAGATGAGTAGGGATTCCATGTGTGAAAATTGTGTTGTGTGGATTGTATTAGACCAATGGCACAAAAACGAGGTAAAAGTTTCAAATTAGAGGTTAGTTTTAAAAACTAGGTATCTAAAAGAAAAGGGACATTACACTAACCATTGAATAAATAAAGACATATGTTCGAGCCTGTATAATTCGAGTAATTAAGCCTGCAAGAGTTTAAAACATGGTGCCCTATGGTCATCTGACTTGGGAGCTATCGGCCTAAAGCTCGCTACAAGGGTTCTATGTATGAAATGCATTGATTAGCCCCAGACATCCGGTTGATAGAATCATATCTCTAATACGAAGCAAGTAACTTAGTCTAGTCTTAACGGTTGAAACAATCAAAGAAATAGGAGAATCCCTGCTTGTTGAAGTGTGAACTTGTGACTGCGAGATCTATCCAAACTAAGAAAGTGTAAGGACTTAAGTAAATCAAAATCTCTACTCTAGAACACACTCCGAGATCTTTGAGCGAAAAGAATAAGTTTGGGGGTGTGAATCTCTCGAGTGAAGAAAGGAAAAATTTAACTACTGTAGGTCGGGATTTGCAACCATCGTCAGTTTGGTATGTTTTGCATAAGTATGCACACACACATACACATCAAGTTTTGTATATGATAGGTGGACGTTGATTTGATTTTGTACCGTTGAAACTGTTCATTGTGTTGATTACTGAATTCTGATCCTAAGACACGGTAGACTCTTAAATCATGTTTTGTGTAGAGTTAAGTCACCATCTTGTTTGAGGACAAACTATAGTCTAAGTTTGGGGGAGTTGATAAGTGCGTTTTCTAACGTGTATTTAGCTACATTACATGAATAATTGTTGGCATGGATGTTTGAATATGGCTTAATTCAAACATAAATTGTGTTTGTAGGACTATAATGATGAACGTGGTGAAAATTAGGAAAAACAAGCGAAAAAAAGCTTAAATGAAGCAAAAGCAAAGTTTGAGTACTCAATTGTAAATACTGAAAAGTTGTGTCGATCCTATGATGAAGATTTGAGAGTTTTGGACATCAATTGGATGAGGAAAGAAGCCAAATGGATGAAATAGAAACGAAATACTATTACAAATCAACTTCCAACCGAAAAAATTATACTTTGAATTTTCAGTCTTAGTTTGAGACCCATTTTTGACATATGTTCAAATTCGAAGATTGATATTTTGGAAGATTTATAGCCCTTAACATAATCTTTCCAACGTATTTTGAATCACCTCAATCAGATATCATGAGTGAAAGATATGACCAAAATACCGAAGCTGTCCGGCGGGAAAAAAAGTGAAAACCATGCGATCGCATGGTATAAAGTCCATATGGTTGCCCAGACTGAATCAGGGAATTTTTTGGACCAGTTGAGTTGTTCCATGAGATTGCATGGCTTATAACCATGCGGTCGCATGGAACAAATCCGGTGTGAAATTTTTGGTTTCCTTATTTGAATCAAACACTTATGGCAACACATCTAGGACTTCTTTATAAGCCTAATCTCGTCCAAAAAGAGGGGCTATGCATTCTTTGAGAAAAAAACACATTGGAGAGCTAAGAAGAAGGTGAGAACAAGGACTTTCACTTCGAGCTTCAAGATTTCAAGATTTAATTCAAATTTTTGGTGATATCTTCTTTTTATTATTTTTATTGTTCTTTTATTTTACCAATGTTAGGCTAGACTTTTTATGTACTAAGTGAACAATGAACCTCGCATTGTGATCTTTTAATTTCTATTTTGCAATTTGATATTTAAACACGTTTGATGGATGTTGAATGATTTATATACTTTCTTGCCTCCACGATTATAATGTACGATAATTGTGTGAGTTTGGGTGGTTTATTTTATGCATTCGAAAGAAGGGAAATAAACTCAACAAGTATAAATCATCGTATGGTTTACAGGAATAGAAATATATCGCTATACTTTACCTGAATCTCTAAGTGTTTACAAAACGCCATGCATTCTTGTATATTACATTTGTCATAGAAATATAGTCAAATGTTATACTAGAAAAGGTTCAATTTTACTCGAAAGAGATTGTTGGATGAGTTAGAAACATTGATTTTTCAACCAATTCATCGTGTTATTAAATTGTGAAATAGGGGTTTAAAGGAAACTCTGTTTGGTGATTCGGGATCCTGGTGCATTTTTTTTTCATATATTAATATCTTTTGCATTGAAACGTCATTTTTGCATTCAAGTAGTAATTTTAGTTTAATTTGCATGCTAGTCTTAGTCTAATCATAGAAACTGAAAAATTCGTCTCAAATTTAATAGATTCAGTTAAGGTCGTGATAATAAAAATCAAGTTAAATCAATCATCGTGGGAATGATACTCGAAATTCTAGGATTTTCACTTTATTACTTGTCAACGAACCGTGTACTTGCGGTGATTTAAATCCGAAACATATTTTCATGAACATATTTGTACCCTTTTGAGTTAAAAATAATCAATGATATAAGACTTCTTTTCAAATTTGGAACATGTCTCACATCGTCTAGTACCCTGACAGTTCCATCAAACATTTTAATTCCGAGCTTTCTAATACCAGCTATCTCACAAGGTGCATTATTTTCTATCATCACAACATCTTTTGAAACTACTTCATATATTGAAAACCAATATCAACTGGGACATGTGAAATGTACAAACTGTATTAAAAATCCAATCTTCGTCAAGTTTGGAGTCGTCGTCGAAAATAACCAAAAAGTCTACATCATTGCAACAATATTCTGCAATGCTAGTTTCACTTGAAGTTTCGGGTTGTTTTTCCATCTAATTAGCAATAGCCAATTTTTCTCTATCGTGTAACTCATAACAATCATATTTAACGTGTCACTTCTTCTTGGAATAATTACAAATTTTATTACTATAATTAGATTTTGATTTGCCCCTTACATAACCACCGTGAACGACAAGGCCATCTCCATGAGCTTCAGATCTAACAAAATGCTTTATTTTCTCCTTTAAAATAGAGCATCAAATACTTCTTCAATGGTGAGAGTATCACAATTGTATAAGATCGTGTCTCTAAAAGAAACGTATGAAGCGGACATCACAAAATAATAAAATCAACCATAAATCTTCTTTATCATACTCGACCTCTAATATTTCCAAATCAGTGACAATTTCCTTAAAAATTTCTACGTAATCTTCTAGTGATGTACCTTTTGCCATATGATGAGAATAAACTCGGTGCTACAAATGCAATTTGTTGGTTAGACTTTTCGTCAACATAATTGCTTCAATATCAATTATAATACAGTAGCGGGTTTCTCCTTTAAAATGTCCTGAAGAATATGATACAAAAGGTGAAGATGAATTTGTGGTAGGGTCTTTCGATCCCTACGTTGTTTTCCTCCAGCCGTCCAAGTTGAGAACCCCGTGTCAAGTCCCAACAATGTCTCATTCAAAACCATCTGAGTGAGCAATGATCGATCTTTAATAGCCAAAGCAAAAATCTAATGTTACGATGTAAAAGTAATATTATACTTCTTCATACTTGCCGTCACCAAAATCAAATCTCAAATTGAGTTTATCGAACCTTGCTACGATACCACTTGATAGGAAATAAAGGAATGAAAATATGGCAATACAAAGTTAAACAATTACAAACACAAGATTTACATGGAAAATTACAGACAAAGAGGAGAATTCAATACATGACAAAAGAATACAATGATTTTATGTTTTCAACTTGTTCCCTATCACAATGAAGAGTCAATTATATACAGAATACATCTCAAATCCTAATTATAGTGTTTTAGATGGAAAAAGTATCTTAAGATTCTTCAAATCGTGAAACGGGTTTGGGTCGAATAACACTGGCCCTCAAGCTGGGACCTCGTGGGAAGCAAGTGATCGAACACTGCATGTATGACATTCA
>CAIGRB010120265.1:0-10815 GCA_903798255.1 Fraxinus quadrangulata
GAGCCCTCGCCCCTCCATGTTCTGCTAAAGGAGACGGATCTAATGAAGAGCCTCCAAGAACAAAAATGAGAAGATTGCATGAAATCTATGAGTTTATGGTTCCTACTCATGAAGAAGGTGCTATTTTGCTTGCATTTTTTGCTGGTGAGGACCAATTTTATTTAATGCAGCAATAAAAGAAGAAAAATGGAGAAATGCCATGAAGGAAGAAATTGATACAATTGAAAAGAACAATACGTGGGAGCTCACAAATCTGTCACCAAAAAAAAAGCCTATCGAAGTAAAGTGGGTATTCAAAACTAAAATGAATCCTGACAATTCAGTCAACAAAGACAAAGTCAGGCTTGTAGCAAAGGGATATGTAAAAAGAAAAGGAAAAGATTACAATGAGGTATTCTCTCCGGTCTCTAGACTTGACACTGTTCGGCTTATAATTTCTCTAACTGCTCAAAATAACTGGAAGCTCTTTCAAATGGATGTTAAATCTGCATGCATTTTTAAATGGTTTTATCGAAGAAGAGATTTATATTGAACAACCACCTGGTTTTGTGAAGGAAAGAGAAGAGCATAAGATTTACAAGTTAAAAATGGCCTTATATGGTTTAAAACAATCGCCAAGGGCTTGGCATAGTAGAATCAATGCATTTTTTGAAACAACTGATTTTCATAGAAGTCCAAATGAACATACTCTCTATACCAAAAATGGTTTGGATGGAAGTTTCATTATAGAGAGTCTTTATGTTGATGATCTAGTTTTCACTGGAAATAATCTGGCTATATTGGATGATTTTAGAGACTTGATGATGAAAGAGTTTGATATAACAGATTTGGAAAAATTACATCATTTTTTGGGTATTGAAGTACATCAATTAGAAAGTGAAATTTTTATTACTTAAGAGCAGTATGCTAGAAAGATTCTAAAAAGATTTAAGATGGAATTTGCAAACCATGTTTCGACTCCATGCATTTTAGGCCAGAAACTCCAAAAAGAAGGAGAAGTAAAGCTTGTGAATACCACCATGTTCAGAAGTTTAGTGGGAAATATGATGTATCTTACAGCCACACGACCTGATATCATGTTTGCTGTGAATTTAATAAGTGAATTTTACGATATGTGAAGTGGACAATTGATTATGGCATTTTTTATCAAGCAAATGTTCCAATTACACTATTTGGATATACTGACAGTGATCTTGCAGGAAGTGTTGATGATAGTAAAAGTACGTCAGGGTATGCCTTTAGCATTGGAAGTGGAATAATTTCTTGGAGTTCGAAGAAACGACCAATTGTTGCTCTTTCAACAAGAAAGCTGAATATATAGCGGTATCTTTTGCCGGCTGCCAAATTGTATGGTTACGAGGCATTTTAGAGAATCTAACCCACAAGCATGATGTTCCTACAACTCTTTTGTGTGACAATAATTCAGCAATTTCTGTTACAAAGGAACCAGTTCTACATGGGAGGACTAAACGCATTCGTATGAGGTATCACTTCTTGAGAGGGCTTGTTCACGATAGAATAATTCAAGTACTGCAAAACAGAAGATCAAGTAACAGATGTATTTACAAAACCAGTTGGAGGTCAGAACTTCAAGAATCAACTTGCGAAACTTGGAATGAAAAGCAAATTTAATTAGCGGGAGGCAATGTTGGAAAAAAAAATAAATTAGTGATAATTGATGAATTCAATAATCATTTACTAAACTTTATTTTAGTATCTACAGGTATTTCAACAACTGATTGAGTAAGTTGAAGAGTCTCTTATGTCCTATAAATTAAAATGTAATTTGCAGTAATTTTTTAAGATAATAAAATTGAGTATTTCTAATAATATACTTCCCAAATTTTCTTGCCTTCAACATAGAATACATTTATTGATAATCAATAATATATTAGCGCGTGTCTTCTTATAAATAGACAATTATGTGGTTGAGTAAATTGGTGTAACTTGGAAAGCTTCCCCTAAATATAACTGTTGTTGCACGAATACTTCTATTACAAGTAGATTAGCAAGAAAGGAATGACAAGCGGAAATCACTAATCACTCTGCTATATATATATATATATATAAGTGTATGAATAGAGAGATGTTCAACGTTTTATGATTTGGTAGCGCATGAGGATTTTGGGTAAACTATTTCTATATCATGTTTGAACTTTGAGTCCTTTCTTCACTTTTGCAAGGTCCTATAATTTACCTCATGTTCTGCTATAGTGTACCTAATGCTCTGTAGCATAAAATTGTTCACATTAAAATATTTTGGACTTAGCTCCTGATTGACAACCATTAAAACGAATTTTGAAATAGTGATTTTTTTTTTAAGAATGTGTGATTAAAAAGTTGGGAAAAAATTGAATTTATGTGCAAAATATTTTATTGTAAAAATGTGGTTGAAAATGAGTTTGACAAAAAAAATTTGTTTTAATGTTTGTCAAACAGAAGCTAAGGTGTCATTGATTATATTGCTCTTATTTGATTTTCATTATTTTTAAAATACATTTTTCTTTCTCTTATTTTCAAGTGCACATTCTTTAATAAAATAATATTATAGGCAAATTCAAAATTTTTCTTATTTTTTAACCACACATTCTCCATCAAATCACTATTCCAAAATATATTTTTGGCCAAAAAAAAAAAATTTGGGGCTCAATCAAGCTCCTGGGTGTATTTGAACCACATTATTTTGGAAGAATGTATTTTGATATAGTAGATTGATGAAAAATGTGTGGTTGAAAAGAAAAGAAAAGTTATTGATATGATAAAAATATTATTTTATTGAAGAATGCGTTATTGAAAATGAGTAAAGAATGTGAATGAGAATTTTCATGTAGCTCAAACAAGGGCTTAATTCATAATTGGATTAGGCAACAGTGATCAAAGTATAGTTTTATAATACTTAACCCTTATTTGGCAACAATTATTTCAAAACTCTTTAATTTTCTTACTCATTTTTAACTATATATTTACACAATAAAACATTTTGCACGTAAACATACATTTTTTATTTTATTTTATTTTATTTTTTTGTATTTTTTAGTCACACATTCTTCAAAAAAATATATATATATATATTACTCAATTTTTTCAAAATAATGGCCATAAAAAAAGGGGCTCAGTTGAAGACGTTTATTAATGAGTAGTGAGAAGATGATGCTTGCCAATTTCCACATTCTTGGAATTTTGCAGCTGGACTATTTTACCCTTCATTAATACAAGTCTAGGCCAACGGATGGAAAATGTAAAGAGGTAATCTGTTGATATTTCAAAGGTTAAGAACAAAAATCAAACGAAAAGTTAGTTGGGTCAAGATCACTACTTTTGCCGAAGGTTGGGATGAAATTTGCAATTTATCCAAATTGAAAGAATATAAAGAGGAACGGGTAAAGGTGCAATATATAAATTACAAAATGTTAATAACTAAAGCATTTGCCAACATAAAGACGAACGTAATATTACGAGAAAGAAATATATAGTTGATATATTTCCTACACTTGAGATCGATTAATCATATTTGGACTTTAATTTTGAGGTACGAAAATCAGAATTATGTACAATATCTGTGAGATTTGTTGTTGTGTGGTGAAACACTTGATAATCAAATCAAATTTAAAAATTAAATATTTAAATTAATGCTACACTTTATTATTATGGGTCTGTTTGGTCGGATTGAAATATGATTTTAATCTAAGTCAAAGTCAAACAATTAATATTAAACACATCTTTTATGGGTCCCACATTTTTTTAACCACACATTTCAAAAACTTCTATCAGAATACACTAAAAATCTAATTTTAACATCCACCAAATAAAGGCAAAATGTATTTTGTTTTCGACTATTTGAATTTTTAAATGAGCTGGTTCAATATAGTACCGTAGAAAGCATATTTTCATAAACAGTCAATGTAAGCAATATGTATCTTTTAGTATTGATCAAACATATAACCATAACATTTCCACAAGCCTTAAAAAAAACCTCAAAATAACTTCACCATAACTAGTTTATATAATTTTTTTTTTTTTTAACCACACCCCTTCATTCACGTGCGTCGGATTAAGAGTATTTTTGGAAAGTTATTGCAAACGGTAATGTTTCTAAATAAAAACGAGTGATGAAAAAATTGTTACTACTAAAATGACTCAATCAAAAGTGTTAATTAGCGTTTAGATTAACGTTTAGCAAAAATCTAATTTTAATTTACGAAGTGTACCACCTCATAGTTACGATTAATCTCATGTTTTTATTACCATCCCTATTTAATTTTCACTAAATATTTTTTTTATAACAGTGGATGTTCAGGCCAACTTGCGTGCATTTCGATGAATCCACGAGCCCTGAAGTTTACTGCCGGATACTGGTTCTGATGGGACTCGAACTGATGATGAATTTTCACTAAATATTATCTTTGCGTTTCTCTTATTGCATGACTTCCAACGAAATTTATTCACTTGTAGCTCTTCAACCTCAAGGAAAAACGATCAGAACCCTAGCATGTCATAAGTAATATGAGAACTCCTATCTTTTTAGCTTTCGGAAAGTTTTTCTCCACACCCTTCGTACTTCTCGAACTAAGGCTGCTACTTTCCTTCAAGTTCATAGTTTCTGTTTATTGATAAAATTCTCATCCTGGTGATGGCTTCATATATGGGAAAACCCCCAAATGGAAGAAACTAAACACAAAATTCGTAAAGAATCTATCAAACCCTTTCGTCAGAGTTAAGGAATTAATTCATAAAGAATCTAGAA
The DNA here is from genome assembly GCA_903798255.1 of Fraxinus quadrangulata. Lineage (NCBI taxonomy): Eukaryota > Viridiplantae > Streptophyta > Magnoliopsida > Lamiales > Oleaceae > Fraxinus > Fraxinus quadrangulata. The sequence continues at coordinate 4,745 of CAIGRB010120265.1, forward strand.
AAGCCCTTATAGAAAACTGAGGGTTCCTAAATTGTGATCTGATAATTGAATGATATCAGCAGACAATTCAGAAAACCTTTATATATTATAATAAACTAGAAAAAATGAGCAGCAGATAGTAAAGCGGGATAATATAATGATCAAGAATGCAACCATTAAATTAATCAATTAAAATTTTTTATTCTGTTTGATAAAAAATGAGTAATATCATCAACCTAGAATGTAAAATTTTGGGACACTAGTTTAGATATGAATGGATAAAATTGATTAAGCACCACAGCAATCATATAAAAATAAAGAAACAAATTATGACCTAGAATTTCGGCTGATGAATTTTTTTTCCTTAAAAAAAAAAGAAAAATAATGAAAGTCTTTGTTTATGCAGCATGTATTACAAAAGAAACGAATATATATATATATATACGAGATGACAGCTTATTTAGCACTAACTGAAAACGATATTCTACATATTGACAATGATGCAAGGATCGAAAATGGAAAACGTACCAAGAATCAGTGGAATACTCAATGAGCTTTCCTTTGTTGGAGAAAATAATCAAAGCTACTTCTGCATCACACAGCACAGAGATTTCATGAGCTTTCTTCAGCAAACCAGTTCTCCTCTTTGAGAAAGTCACCTGCCTATTAATTTTATTCTCTATGCGCTTCAATTGAACCTTTCCTCTCCCCATTTTTTCTCTCTCTTTTTTTCTGTAATTTTGCAGAAATCAAACCCCCAAAATTTACAGAAAAAAACCCTTTAAAGAAAACCCTGAAATTGCTACTTTCTTTAACCCTCGATAGATAATGAAAGAGATGTATAGGTTTATCTCTATTAGCTAAAGTAAAGGGCGGTAGATTTCTTTCTTCTTGTCGTTTCCATTTGGTAAAAAATGTCCGGTTTTCTTGGCAAAATATGCTGTCGGATAACGCCAAAGCCATTTGTATAAAAGATTAGTTCACGAAGTGTTACCGACAACTACGTGTAGTGGACCCATGGTAATAAAAACTTGCCAAAAAAATACACCCACCCCTCTATTGTGTGGTATGGGTGGGGGTCCTGTACTGTACACACAGCAGGGTTCGTCGGATAAAGCATGTACAGATTAAAATGGGATGTGAAACCACCATAGTAATTAAAGGAAAACCATATGGTTTTCAAAGAATGTGTTGTCGCATTGTGATTGGTCGGAGCCACTAGGCATTCGATGGTCCGGTGGATTACGTGTTCACAGATTTTAAGGAAGGTAGCCGTACGATAAGGGCTGTTTAAATGTCAAGAAATGTACGGACTTCTTGAAATTTCTGTTCAATTGTTCATAATGTGTTAAGAAACACAACCACTATAATAAAGTAATTGTATTTTTATATTATTATTTAATAGTCTCTTCTGTACGTTTCCTCTTACAATCAAAATACAAGATCTAACTCGTGGTGTTTGAGTTACATTAAATTTTTTATTATTATTCTTCTACTCATTTTTAATCATACATTTTTAATAAAATAATATTTTTCATCACATTAATAATTTTTCCTTCTTTTTCAACCATACATTTTCCATCAATCTACAATTCTAAAATACATTTTTCTAAATAACGTGGCTCAAAATATTTTAGAAACTTTTCAAGAAGAATAGTGACGATGACTACAAAATGTGTGTAATAGTTTTTTTATGTGTTATTGATATTAAATTTTGAATTTGAATATTAAAAATAATTATTAAGTTACTAGCTGAATCATCTAAAAATAAGAATTGAAATAATACTCTATTGTATACTCTAGACATTTATTAATCCACGAAAAAAAATAATCGAATGGTTTCAATGTGTTGAACACAAAACTAAAAATCCTGAATTAAGTTGTATCATTAATACGATATGAAAACACAAATGTACAATATCCTCAAACTCTTAGTAAAGTGAACCCAAAGAGTCCACGTTATCATTTCAACGAGGACCGTATTATTATCGATTATTGACCTAAATTAATCTACTATTTATTTGATCTAATGCAAAAAAATAATATGGAAGTATTTTTATTTTAATATTTATTCTAAAATTTAAACTATGGTTAACTACTTGTTGACAAGATCGGTCTTGAGATTAAAATGATGGGGTGTGGGAAAAACATTAGAGCTTATAATTTAACCTTAATCATCTCCATAATTGATCGTATAAACTATAAAGCCATGAAAAATAACTAACATATACAATTCAGCCAAACTTCTCAAATTCCATTCAAAAGCTCTCTTGAACAAATTCAGTTGGAAAGGAAAAGTGATATAGAGTGAAAAAAAAAAAAAAAAAGAGTTGTTAATCAATTTCCCTAAATATAATTTGAGTACTTATAAAGAAGTTTTTGAATCTTAATGAGGCTGGATGATTATTCTGCCGAGTTTGCCGTGATTTTCCGCATTAATGCCTCGTTTTTATTTTTATTTTTTTCTTTGTAGTGAAAGATCGTGCAAACGAATAACTAATGGCTAAGAGCATCTTCAAAAAAGATTCTTTAAATATAAGATACTCTCTATTTTAAAAAATTAACTTAAACTTATACTTCAAGAGACTGTTAAGAGCATCTCCAAGAGACTCTTAAAACATTAGATTATCTCTATTTTAAAGAGTCAACATTTAAAATCATGCTCCAAGAGACTATTTAAATTAACATTTTAATTTAGAGAGTGGGTTTGTCTCTCCAAATTTGGAGAGCCAAACTCACTCTCTAAAATTAAATGCATTCAAAGTATTTCAATTTTCAATCTAGGAAAACAATAAAATAATCTAAAGCAAAACTAATAAAAATGAAAGATAAAGAAGATAATAAATATTTTTCTGGAGTAGTAAAATTAATATTAAATATAAATAGCATGTTAAAGTATTTAAAATTTTTACTCTCTAAATTTATAGATAATTTTTAAATTATATAATATGCTCTTTAAAAATAAAAAGTCTCTTAAAGATATTCTAATAAAATGAAAAAATTGTAATCTGAATTATAATCAACAACTTGAAATGAATTTTGAACATTTCTAGTCCTTTTTATTTTAGGTCAAAATGTTTTCACGCTTCGATGTTAACTCTCTTGAAGAACTTAGTGTAATTTGTTTTCTCTTTAATTTCAAAACAAATTAGTGGGTGAATAATATAAGAGCATTGGGAATTCACTATTCATCTTTTATCCTTATTACATAAAGCCCTACCACATAAAGCTTCTTTATCCTTGACACTTAGCTCCTTTTTAAAGGGATTAAAAAAAAAATCGTGTGAGCGCTTAAGTGAGGTTCAACAAAAATAAGAGGATAATATTATGCAATCTAATTACGTCTCTGTATTAGAGATGGAAACAGGGCGGGTAGTCATCCCCATCTCCGCTCTGCCATGCATTTTTTGGAGGTGGGGTCGAGAAATAAAATATTCTCATTTTCTCACTTGTTTACTTATTTTTAATATAATTAAAAATTTTAAATATAAATAAAAAATAAAAATAAGAGTGAGAAAATCATATTTCCTGTTTGGCCTCAATATTCCGCGAGGGAGAAGGAGCGAAACTGGAGAATTTTGCCATTCCTACATTATACTAGCATTAAAAATGTTGTAAGAGCGAAAGGAGTTGACCAACAATCACAAGAGTCAAACTTTCACTTATTTAAGCAAGTGAAACATGTGGCAAGAGAGTGCGTTCAACTCGAGAATAATTAACAGATGAATGATCAAATCTTTTACGTTAATATTGTTGTGAGATTGGTACTTGGTGGTTCATGATATAGACTAAAAATTCCCACCCTGTTGTTTGAATAGCAACTTACTCGTGATATTATCCAACTTACTCGAATAATAATTGATCGCGCCCGGCAGCCGGAAATCACCCGCCACCATGACGCTTGAATCGAGACCTTCAATTTACTTATGTGCAATAATTTTTTGTTACCCAAAAAGCATTCAAAATCTTGCTTCACAGAATCATGTTTAATTGGCTTTCTGGGTTATGTATGCCAAAACATCTTATGGTTAACTTAGAAGAAGAATTTTTTTTAAATCTTGATGATTATATTAACCGTTCATGTCCACTACTATGAAACAAACACGCGCTTCATGTTACTTAAACCAAAAGATGATAGATGATACAAAACTGAGTTAAAATAGCTGCCCATAAGACAAACATACAATGCTCAGATCTTCAACCTTTTGCGAGCTTGATCCAAGTCTTCGTTGTTGTTCACATCTTGAAAAAGCCTGGGTGTAAGAGTAGAAGTTTCGTGATCCTAGACAGTAGTGAAAGATTAAATGTAAGAGCAACGGTAAAAGAGTAACAATTGCAATCCTTCAACAATATTACAATATCAGATAGAACTGGGAAGTAAAAAATAAAAACAAAAATTAGCTGCTTCTTTCTTAGTATTGTCCATTGCTTTCTAATATTTTGTACCAAACACGCTATCATGGCATAGAACTATCGTGATATTGGAGCTCAGATCATCTACAAGCATAATGTATTGCCAATATATTAACAGAATGTTCTGTACCTTGGCGATTGATATGCCCGATGTTGGTTCAGGATTTGCCCGTTTCCCGAGATTGATTTGCACTGATATGCTGGCTTGGGATAGATCCACACCTGAGCTCTGAAGTGCTTGTGTCAATGAATTCAATAACCTGATCATAATCGAATATGCCCATTAGGTAAGAAATTAGCACTAGAGAGTGCATGCGTCCTTCTAAAGACTACAAACAGAAGGGAACTCAGGCAAAAGTTGAGCAGATTATGACGAAGTTATTCGTAATTTCTCAGGTAGACATAAATTACTACTTCCATCCTGGTTGGAGAATTCCTTAGAATGACTCCAAAGAAATACAACATGAGGCTAAGTTTTAGACCCAATAAATTAGGGATCGGCTACTTAAATCATCTCGTCAGTTTGTTCAAACTAGTGCTATGTCTAATACCAGGACCTATGAAATTGTAAATATACTAAACTCTAAGGTGGTAGGTCGCTATTAATTTCCGCGAACCAAATTACAAGAAATGAAGCAATCTGCTACTACCACATTAGAAAACATATATTTTTGGTAAACATCCTAGGTTAAGAGATATATTGGTAGAAGTTGTTGGTCAGTGAAGTACTACTACACAGGCATGTATTCCTAAGCATCTATGAAGCACAGACATTCTTTCTCGGTTGCTGTGTCTGTGTCCAACACATATTGGACACCAACACAAACATTTGTGGTAAAAAGACAAAATAAGGTGAGAAAAATTGTTTTATATCTACTATATGCATTTTCTCTCTCTCGCAATAGTAATATAGCTTCACTCAATAATGTATTTTGTAAAAAAATATATATATATTAAAGAAAGTACATTCCGTAATTGTATAGTTTTGAAGATTTTAAATCCACCGTGTCCCTAATGTGTCCTTGTCCTACTTTTTTGAAACATCACAGGTTGGAGTGTCATTTTCAAGGCATGGAGTGTCTATGGCGTGACTGTGTCCAAGTCCATGCTTCTTAGATAGGCATAAAACATGGTTGATCAAGATTATGTTGCTCAAGGGAACATGTAGCTTTCCATAAGATATAAAACCAGATAATAGGAAAATGTAACTCACTCTTGGGAGTAGACACTTGAAATGTTAATTGTGCCCCCTTCAATTGTCAGATCCTCCTGAGGATTCAGAGTGTCTGTAGTGGTAGGACACTCAGTTGACTGTGCATCAGAAGCTAGCCTAGGTAATGTATGGGAGAAGGCGCCATCATTTAGGACAGAAATATGCATGCTTGTTTGCAGAGGCACGGGTATGCCAGTTGCTTTGTTTCCTAGTGTATTTTGTAGTTCCATTGCCCTATAGGAGGCATCCCTGCTAGAGTCAGATACCACAGGATTCTGTTGACACGATTGCATGGTTGAGAGGACTGCAATATTATTCTCATCCAACCTGCCAGGAATCGCTGAAACAGGACCAGCACCATTCTTCATGACTAGAGGGTGATCAACAAAACTTTGAGCTCGCCAATGACTGTTTCTCTATCCCCAAGCACAAGGAATTAAAAATAATAATAATAATAATAATAATA
>CAIGRB010120265.1:26967-57455 GCA_903798255.1 Fraxinus quadrangulata
ATTTATCCTGTGAAGGAATCTCGATTGGTTTAAGGTGGCTGTCTTGAGTATGAATGCTCCGTTTCTTTAAATACTTGAGTCCACCTGAGGATGATTTTCCTGATCTATGATCCGATCTGGTCCTTTTCTTGTCTGCAGATTGCTGTCCGTTGCTTTATCTGAAACACCTGATGGCTCTCTCAATGTAGTGATCTGATATTTCTCGCTCTCCTTAGTTCTGCCTTCTAATAAATCACTGCCGTTCTCTGTTCTGTTTTCTGGTATTGTTGGTGGCAGGCAGATTAGATCTTTGTTTGTTGACTGATGATCATTATCGTATCAGATATTTATCTGGTTCAATCACAATCGGCTTCTGAGTTTGGCGGTCAATTGAGAGTGACTGAAAGGCTCTCTTCCTTTGCCATCTCTGTTGCCGGCTGTGAGAACCACCGTGGGTCTTTCTCTTCTGTTTTTGTCCTGTAACTTGGATAGCCCTGTTCAGACCCAAATGGCTGTGGCACTTTTCAAGAGTCCGTTTGGTAACAGGGAGTACCATGGCACCAATAGGACTGAAGGGAAACCTGCAGGAAGGAGGCGTGTTTTTGTGCAAACCGAGACAGGTTGTGTTCTGGGAATGGAGTTAGACCGGAGCGACAATGCAAATACTGTGAAGAGGAGGTTACAGCTTGCCCTGAATTTTCCCGCTGAGGAAAGTTCTTTGACATTTGGTGATATGGTGTTGAAAAATGACCTCAGTGCCGTTCGAAATGACTCCCCGCTTCTTCTGACACGGAATGTGATGCACAGAAGCTCTTCAACTCCCTGTCTGTCTCCCACTGGTAGAGACATCCAACAGAGGGATCAGAGTGGCCCGATAGAGATACTGGGGCACTCGAATTGCTTTGCCAGGACCAAACAACTTGTTAAGGAAATTTTCAAGGCAATGAAGAATGGAGTTGATCCACTCCCTGTTCATAGTGGGCTTGGAGGGGCGTATTATTTCAGAAACAGCAGAGGTGAAAGTGTTGCCATCGTGAAGCCTACAGATGAAGAACCGTTTGCACCAAACAATCCCAAGGGCTTTGTTGGCAAAGCTCTTGGACAACCAGGCTTAAAACGTACAGTGAGGGTTGGGGAAACAGGATACAGAGAAGTGGCTGCTTATCTTCTTGACCACAATCATTTTGCAAATGTGCCACCCACTGCATTGGTGAAGATCACCCACTCGATCTTCAATGTTAATGATGCTGTGAATGGAAACAAGTCTCAGAGCAAGAGGCATGTCAGCAAGATTGCATCCTTTCAACAGTTCATTCCACATGATTTTGATGCCAGCGATCATGGAACCTCAAGTTTCCCTGTTTCCGCTGTGCATCGCATCGGTATATTAGACATCAGAATTCTTAACACAGATAGGCATGCGGGTAATCTTTTAGTTAGGAAGCTTGATGGTGTTGGGAGGTTTGGTCACGTGGAACTTATCCCTATTGATCATGGCCTCTGCTTGCCTGAAAGTTTGGAAGATCCGTATTTTGAGTGGATTCATTGGCCTCAAGCTTCAATACCATTCTCAGATGATGAGCTAGAGTATATAGAAAATCTTGATCCTATTCAGGACTCGGAGATGCTGCGAAGAGAGCTCCCCATGATTCGTGAGGCTTGTCTGCGTGTCCTGGTCCTCTGTACAATTTTTCTTAAAGAAGCTGCTGCATTTGGGCTTTGCCTTGCTGATATAGGTGAGATGATGAGTAGGGAGTTCCGCAATTGCGAGGAGGAACCTAGTGAGCTTGAGGTTATATGCATCGAGGCAAGACGGTTGATTGCCGAGGACATGACTCCTAAGGCTGAAGCTGATGTAGAAGAATTTCAGTTTAACATAGATTATGAAGATGGAGGATCTGACTTAACTACGAAATTAGCCTCTGAGGACTTCATGGCAGATACACCTTTTTGTTTGGGATTTGGAGGTGTTCATGCCTTTACTCCCCTTTCGAAGCTAGAGGAAACCATTGAAGAAGAAGAGGAAATTGAAGGGGAAGAGGTGGAAAAGGAATTCAACGAGGGTCCTGCCCTTGAGAGGATCCTGACTATTTCAAAGCTATCTATGTCGCTTAAAAATACAAACTCAAGTGAGAAGAACCATAAGTTCCCCAAATTTTCTGGAGCAAAACCTGACTATGGTTATCTTGCTAGTTCATCATCTGGCCATAGGAGTGCAAACGAGCAGCTTCCTACAAGTGTGAGCTTTGTGAAGCTAGCAGACATGAACGAGGAAGAATGGGCAATGTTTTTAGAGAAATTAAAGGAGCTTTTGTACCCAGCATTTGCCAAGCGCAAGTCTGTGACCCTAGGTCAAAAGCAAAGACAGAGGCTCGGGACGTCATGCCAGTTTTGAGAGAGTTAGGACAACAATAATTTGCTATTGCAGTTGGGAGAATAAGATGACAGGCTTTTGAAGGATTTGTAGGGTAATTTGGTTTATTCTTTCTTGTAGAAGTTGCCCTACGTGGGAGTAGTAGTAAGATGGAGTGATGTAAATATTCTTTGGAGGCAGCCGAGGCTGAGCTTTCTGTAGAATTGGTTATGTATATTTTTCCTAACATTTTAATTTGTTTCATTCTCTTATCGATGTTGTTGAATAAATAATTTGTAGAATGACATTTTAAAGAGGAAGGTTGCGTTATGTAAATATTGGCTGAACCAGGATATATGTGATGAGTGTGATCCATGTTTACAGTTTTGTTGCTATTTCCATTGGTATACAGGTGCTTTCAGCTTTGTATGTCTTTAGGTGTTGTGTGATTCGTTGTATGAACAATTAATTATTTCTACTTTGTTTGATGGTGCAATATTCTTGAACCTTGCTTGGCTTTTTGATGAAAGTGGAGAATTGTAAACGTTGCTGCCCTATAGCATTATTTCGATGTTTTGAGGAATTGTACTACGCTGATATATTTTTTTGCCCTTTTTAAGCAGAATGCTTGGCCTCCTGTGCGAGCAGCGTTTAATTTTTTTATATTGGTCCTTTAATAAGTCGCGCAGTCAGAATTATTTTATGACACATTGTTGCTGGTTAAATTTTGTATCGCATCAGGGAAAAAGTAACACAATTCTTCGAGTGTAGGATTGGGCAAAAATCAATTCGAGCAAGTTAAATCGATCAACCCAATTCAAACCAACCGATTTGGATTGATTTTTTAGTTCAATTGGGTTGGGTTGGGTTGGGTTGGGTTGGAGTTAGGAAATGAAATTTTAGGTTGTGCTGAGTTGAGTTCCAGGTTATCTATTGAAACTTAATCAAATCCAACCAAATGCAATCCAATAAATTAAAAAAAGTATTAAAAAGAAAATTAATACTTAAATCCAAAAACCTAATGATCAAAATTCACCCGTCTCACTTCTCTTATGCCTCTCATTGTTGCTTGTGCTTCAACTTCTCGATTCGATTTTTGACGTGATTTTTGACTAAACACTTGGATTGAAGGAGGAGATTTTGTGTTGAATTTGGATGATTTAATATTTTTAGTATTTATGTTGAATTCATTTTATTCAATAAGTATAATATGCAGGTATTCAACATGAATTTAGATTGATTTAATGTGTATTTAATTTGACCATGATATAATTTATTTAACATGTTTTATAATATTTTTAATTTATATTGTTCTATTGGAATGAAATTTAAACACACGGATCATTGATCAAACTTCAATCGATTTAAGGCCCTTCAAATCACCCTTTTTAATGTGACTGAAATTGATCCAAATTGAAATGGTATCAAACTTTAAAAAATTGATCAAATTCAACAAAAAATGTCATAATCTTAGTTTAGATTGTGTTGGGTTTCAATCGTGAATGAGTTGATTTCGATTTAAATTATTATCAAACCGAACATATTGGGTTGAGTTTTGGTTGGACTCAAAATCAATCCAATCCAACCACGCCCAGCCCTCTCGAGTGTGACAAATGACAAAGAAGCTTCTTTGATGGTGGCTCGCAAAGCAGCAATAAATTCAACTATTAGGGCTTCTCATCCGATAGCTACACAAACTATTGGCCCTTCGATGCATTCACGAGTCGATGCTGTACCTCTGAGTTCGACGTCTTAGGTAATCCAGATTCATGATGCTATAATGTTATTTGTATTTTGGAAATACGTTCATGAACACCATCAATATCCTAATTTGAATATTTGATGATAAATTTTCTTGATGTGAAGACAGCAATCATAAAGACGAACTAAATGTACAAATCAAGGACAGCTAAGGAGATAAGCATAAGCACATTATAGTTTGGTGAAAGTCTCCATCATCAGCAGTCATATTATGTACCAAAATATTAGCTATGATATTGAGAAGATGACGATATGATAAAATATAATTTGGGGTCTAAAATTTGGCAGGCTAGCATGCTGGCCTTGATTTGTATTTTACTGCAATTTGTTTTGGATTGTGACTTCTATTGTCACTTGTAAGTCGTAACAATAAATAATTAGTTTGTTTATTATTTCCATATAGAGTTAATTTCCAGTGAAACCAAATAGAAATATTATTTAGATAACGACGGAGATATTTACATAATGTGCGTAATAGATAGCTTCTCAAAGAGAAATCATTGCAACAGTGATTAACTTTGGCAGCATTACGACATTTTCTTTTCCAAATCAATCATAAAATTACACAATTTATATTTTAAATTAGTCAAAAAACTCTCCGAAAAAGAGAAAAGCCTCTGCTGCAGCCATACTACCTGAACTGTATGTGAAGCAACGTATATCAGACATGTCTCCAAGGCCTTACTGCAAGATTTACACGCTCAACCATGCTATATGTACAATGGAGGATGACCAACGCTCACAATATGGGGCCCACTTTTTCTTTGGAATTTTTTAATCACGTAGGACCCGCACGCATGTGAGAGGTTGTCAACCTCCATTGTCATCCATTTATGTACAAACGGAATTTCCCTTGCACAGTATATCTGTAACAATCAACAAGATGATCAACTGTCATTCCTGATGATTGCATGAAAGAATACACGATAACGGGCCCCACTAAGCGGAACCCGTGTTTCAGTAAGTCCTTGCTCATGGACTCGGCTTTTGGATTCCTCAGAGGTACATTTATACGGTATTTGAATTTGTTGATCACTGGTTTGTAACTAACATAATCCCACATGCAGCTACTGAACGATCCAAATTCCCTCACAATCTGTAAAAAGGATGGAACCGTATCACAATTATGATATATGCCACATCCTGGGATGGTTCATTCTATGCTACACGCAATTTTATTTTATTTTTTCTTCCTTTAACGCGGAAATAAGTCAGAAAAAACTTGTCTTTGTTACGCATTTTGCATTGTCTACTATGCACCTTATTCTGCTTTCTGCTAAAGTTAGCTCTTCATTGGAGGCTATTTCAAGGATCTCTTTTTCTCCCATTTTAGACACGTTCTTTGGATCAAAACCAGCAAAAGAATCTGTGTTACTATTCAAAACACAAGATTGCATTAAGAATCCGATTTTTGTATTAGATAGATTTAATTCAAATTATAAGCATAATTCTAACCTCACAAATTCCCTCCTATTTATGATTTCTGTCCATTTGAAATCCATTAGCATCCCAGACATTGCAAGCAGCTCAAACAACCGATTGTCATCATAAACTGGAACTCCCCAGCATTGTCGTTTGAATTGTACGTAAACTTTTTCTGTTCATTAAATCATCTGGTATTCATATTACAAGTATCCATAGTAGTCACTTGAATCAACGCATACAAGGAAAAAACATAATCGCAACTTTTGACCCATGACAATGCTTAAGTTTAAGATTTTAGACGATATGGTTCAATAGTATACTAATAATGAAAATATGGATTTTGTTTGTCTTTTTACATTATACATTTATTAGAGCATGTTTTGTACGGCTCGTGCTTCTGCTTTTTGCAAGAGAGTTTATTGACTCTATGCTATCTTCCTCTAAAAGCTTATTCAAATAGGCCCAAAAATAGCTTCTTAATTTTAGAAGTAACTTTTGACTTTTTAAAAGCCTTTCCACATGGGCTCTTACAAGCTAAGAAGAGTCACATGGTTCAATGCAGTAGGGAAAAACCATAATCACAACTTTTGACACACAACAAAACTTAAGCTCTTAGACAAGTTAATTTAAAAAAATACTAATAACAAAAAAACAAGTATTTTGTTTGTCGTTTCATATTATATACAGTCTTTAAAAACTGAGAAGAGTCTAATAAATCAGTGTGATAATCTTACCACTAGTGTTCGTAATGCAGTTGTACCTCCTTATGCCTCCTTCCTCAGCAGGACTTGCACTAGGTTGACGGATAATTTTAGCCACGGGGACCTCTCTTCGTTCAGGTTGCACTATCAATCGTAGCGCTGATAAGATTTTCTGATCAAGTGGAGTGGAAGAATCTGCTGTTAAGTTAGAATCAGTTGAGTTGTGTGACAAAGATAATGACAAAGAAGATAAAGAAAGAGGTCAACATGTTCTATGTATCTCAATTGGGTAAATTTTCTTGAAGTTTTTGGACAAAATGTTACAGTTCGGTTTTTCATTTTGTTTCGAAATACTTTTGTTCTTCTCCACATCATGTTTTGTACTATAGTGTTTGGACATGCTGGAAGGATAAACAAAATCTATAGATCTGTGTCTTAAAATTGGAAAGATTTGAAGTGATTGAAGTTTATAAGGATGTCAAGAAGTTGGTAAGAGGAAAGAGTTTCAAAGTACCTTGATATCTGCTACTTAAGTTTTAAGCAATATCTAAAGGCATATTGGATTTGTATATTATTTTCAGAAAATGACATGGATTTCAATTGTTATCAATTTTAAAAACAGCAAAAAATTTCATAGCCCCTGTTTGAGCCACATTCTCATTCTTTTACTCTTTTTCAACCACACATTCTTCAATAAAATAATATTTTCCATCACTTCAATAATTTTTCCTTAAATTTCAACCACATATTCACCATCACATTACAAAAAAAAAAAAAAAAATGCATTCTTTCCTAAAAAATGTGCATCAAACACACTCGACCCTGAAATTTATTGAGAACGATACTTAATTTATTGTTGGCCCGTTGTCTAGAAAAGTGAACAATATTTTTACATAACAAATCCATTTGAATACATCGACCCTGAATGTCGAAAGTGCTTATGATGTATTCTCATAGTTTATATGGGGTGAAAATGATCAATGCGGTCCATGAGTTTTCCTTCTTTTTCTTTTTGTCGCATTTCGCACAAAGGCTGGAATTTCATAGGAATTTCATATGAAGGACCCTTTGAAAGGTGTGGTCAATAGACGAGAGATGAATATTTCTGTACTACTCCATGTCGTCGATATTCTCGCTTCCTCTTCATCTACCCTTTCCCTGCAACTACCTCGTTACGACATCACAACAGTGTAAAGGGCCTTTGACAAAGAGCATCGTTTTTAAGTCATTGATAGATGAGAGCAGAAATGTTTATTAAGGGGAAAGAATTAACTAATCTTTGATACTGTAGCTAAAAAATGATTATTCATTTAAGTGCAAATTAAGATATGGTGAAAGTTTTTGATTTCTCAACTGTGAAATATGCCATTAACTGAAATCATTATTTCAAAAGCTACTTAATGATTTTCCCACCATATTTACTTAATTTTGTTTCATTTTCAATCTTGAGAAGCATATTATTAATTCTCTGATTATGGCTAGTGATCTTCTGAAGAATTTAAACATATAAACGCTTTTATGTTCAATAGAGTGGACTGAGTAATATAAGACAACGAACAAATATTTTACATGTATGCTATTGTTCAGTTTTATACATGTTGTCGATGCATATATTTGATGATTTACACTTTTTAGTTGAAGTGTCAGCCTCGATGAATTGCATGTGGGTGCAATATTAAACTTGAGTCCCACTCATTTACCGTAGAGGAATGAGGCAAACTCATTGCCTACAAAGACAAGGATATATCATCTACTATCTGTATAGAATCGAGCTAAGTCAATAGACTGGCAAGTGGTGACAACGGTTGCCTGAGCTCGTGTGAGCTTAAATATAAGCATTTTATCAAAAAATTACTAATCTTAAATATAAGTATTTCTAAGTCCAGTTTTGTAGCTTTTATCCCTTATTACCAAATACGTGATTGTAATTTATAATAAATTTCATAGTTCATTGCGATTTTCACTATTAATATGCGTAAAAAATAATATTTTAAATATTATTCTACATAAGTCGTGCTACGAACAAATTTGCACCACGACAAGGTCAAAATGAACACATTGGTCGAGCTAATTGAGAAAAAAATAAATCAATCTATTTCAATTGTAGAATAATATATAATCAATTCATATTCAATCGTGCTATGTGTACTTCATTCTTTATATTTTATCACGTGTCAACAGACCATTGGACAGTTTAAATTTTTGACAATTTTTCCACCAAATCAACACAATCAACCATAATGTCAAAAAAGCGTGTATAAGTGACATTTTCCATTCATATTTATTAGGGCCACTTATCTCACAAGCCTATCCAAATCTCTTTTGAAACTCTCATCAGCCTTTAGTGCTTCCAAAGCCTTATTTCTCAATTCATTTGCTCTAAATTGTCTCAATTTTATCCCCACGCATTTATTGGGGCAATTTCTCGAGCGACTTCAGCCGAGCTTGGCACAACGTCTTCTTCCTTCCACACTTGTACAGTCGTACTGCAGTTCCCAAGTAGTCTACCAATAACTTAGCATCCACAAATTGGTCTATCTTCATGGGACAGCCCATATAATCACCCTGGCCGCACTGAGTTCCACCCACAATGACTTGGGAACCCATCTCCAGTCAGTGGCCCAGTATCGACACCTGCGGGGCCAATTCCTCTAAAATGAAACATCTATCACCCATTCCATCATCGAACCATCAGCTTGATCCATAATTGCATGCCACTGGTGGGGCCATCATGGGCTACACGATCCAAATGAACCTTATCCCACTCTTCTCAAGTCCAATGGCCTCCATTTGGGCTTTCTTGAGAAATTTCTGCCTACCATCAAACATAAAAGAATTGATCCATCAAGCCATGAGAAGACACTATTATTCTCCCAAATTGCACCGATGAAGCAAAAACAAAGTCGTAAGTTTTATGATCACATATACGTACAACGCCAAAGGGCATGGGGAAGGAAGTGTAGTTCTTTCCTCGAAAATTAATCAATCAACAGCCATAAAACTGGTAATCAGACTTGAACATCTATGTCATGAAATAAGGCAATACCAATTTACTTTGATTCCGTTTGTTAGATTCAATAAGAATAAAATTAAGTGTACAACATTTGTTGACAACAATGGTTGACAACTATGTGTTGTCAAAATCCAAGCATGTGATATAGAAAACATTTTTTTAAAAATGGATGGAAATGATGATGCCTAATAGGATATTGTCAACTAATGCTGTCAACAAATGTTTTACATGTAACATGATTCATTCAATAAGTGAGAGTAATATGACAAGTTGAAAATAATGATTAAGAACACCAAAATTTACGTGGAAAATACCACAAGCAGATGAGAAGAATTCAATATAAGATGAGATAATATAAGATCTTGTACTTACAAATTGTTCTAAATCAAAATAAAGAGTCAACTATATATAAAGTACATATTAAACCATAATTAATGTTTTAGATGGAAATAATATTCCAAAATTCATCAATACATGAAATAGGTTGTGGGCTAGATGGTACTGGTGCTCGAGCAGCGCCCTGTTGTGTAGCGAGTTGCACGCAACACTCAAGCGCCCAAACTCGCATCAAGCGAGTGGCAGGTAGCGTTTCGTCTCTGAATTAAATTTGTTCATTTTCTTCAATTGGCGTCTAAGCCATCTGTGCCCCAAATTTACCTTTTTTTAATATTTTGACTTCCTCTTTAACTAATCCATCAATAGAAGATGAGATTTAAGTCACTTTCAACAAATCACCACTTTGGCACAAATTCCACTGTTGAACAAAGTTTCAAAAATTTCTCATCTGAAGATGAATTTTACTGCAAGGAATAAAACTTAGCTATCCAACAAAAATTCTCCACAACTTCCACAAATTCCAAACACTACCTAGCACGATTACCTTGGGCACCAAAGTTATTCAAATTATCATCATGAACAACAAGATCACAAATAATTCAATAATAATTATCAAACAGGGCATAAACATAACATGTAATAGAATCAACATAACTATTTGCCTCTGTAGAAGGTTCTTTGCTAGACTCAATACCTTTGATCATATTTAAAGAATAATCAACTAAATCAGCTTTCCTGTATGTTTGTGGAGGCTTTATATCTCTCATTGGTCCGTCCCTAACAATTGAATATTGTGGTACTGCTGGTAATGGTGGCAAAGCGGCATTAGCCATGAAATTCTGAACTTGACTGAGATGTATTTTTCGGTGTAGACCCTAAACCAAAATTCAACGGTACTATACCAAACTCAAACACTAACTGAGTGTATAACTTCTGTTGATTGATATCCAAAGATTCCGTAAAATTGGAACATTCTCCGTACCTTCATTGCAACATGGGCACCTTTACTAACATTCAGGACTCCAACTTCACAGGTATATTTGTACCTTTTAAAATCAAGAATATTCAAGAAGATAAGATTTCTTTTCAAATCTGAAACATGCCTTACCTCATTAAGCGTTCTGACAGTTCTATCAAATATCTTAATTCTGACCCTTCCAATGCCAACTATCTTATAAGGTGCATTATTTTCCTTCATCACAACACCTTTAGAAGCTGTTTCATATGTTGAAAACTAATCTCGGTCAGGACATATATGAAATATGCAAGCTGTATCAAGAATTCAATCCTTATAAGGTAAGGAGTTGCCATCAGAAATAATTAAAAGTTCTACATCACTGTAGCAATCTTCTACAATACTGGCTTCTTCTGAAGTTTTAGTTGTTTTTCCTTTCGATTTGCAGTATCTCTATTCTACAATTTATAATAATCCTTCTTAATGTGCCCATTTTTCTTACAATAATTACAATTTTTTTTGATAGAATTAGACTTCGTTATGCCCATATCATAATCACCATGAGCAACAAGACCTTATCCTTGAGCCTCAAATCCAACAAGATGCTTCACATTCTCCTTTGAAAATAGATCATATACTTCTTTAATGGGGAGAGTATTACATTGTATAAGATAGAATTTCTAAAAGACATATATGAAGCGGACAACAAACACAACAAAATCAATCCTAAATCTTCTTCATCATACTTGATCTTCAAGATCTCCAAATCAACGACAATTTTCTTAAAAATAGCTAGGTGATCTTCAAGTGATGTACTTTCTATCATACAATGAGCATATAATCGTTGCTTCAAATATAATTTGTTGGTTAGAATTTTCATCATGCATAATTGCTCAAACTTCAACCATAATGTAGTGGAGATTTTCTCATTCAAAACATCCTGAAAAATATCATTCGAAAGATGAAAATGAATTTGTGATATGGCCTTTCGATCCTCATGTTGTTTCTCTTCCAACATCCAACTTGAGGGCATTTTGTAAGATTCCAACAAAGTATCATCCAAATCAATCTGAGCAAGCATTGCTCATATCTTTACATGCCTAACAAAAAGTTTGTATTGCGATCCAAAACGGAATATCATATTTCATGATTGTTATCACAAAAATCAAATTCGCTCTGATACCACTTATTATGAAATAATGCGATACCAATTTACTTTGATATCGCTTGTAAGATTCAATAAACGAGAGTAATATGGTAAGCTGAAAATAATGATCAAGAAACCAAGATTTATGTGGAAAACACCACGGGTGAAAGAGGAGTATTCAATATAAGATGAAAGAATACAAGATTTTGTGCTTACAACTTGTTTTGAATTATAATGAAGAGCCAATAAAATATAGAGTACATGTCAAATCATAATTGTAATGTTTTAAATGGAAAGAGCATTCCAAATCAAAACGCGAAATAGATCATGGGCTGGATGGTATCGGCACCCTAGCGGATAGCACTTTGTTGGCGCTCCGTCTTTGAATTAAATTCATTCTTTTTCTAGAATTGATGCATAGGCTTCTCTTCTCTGCCCCAAATTCACCTTTATCCATATTTTTACTTCCTCTTTCAACAAATCCATCAATATAAGATAGAATTTAGGTCACTCTTCAACAATCTAAGTTAAAGATTTTACAACCAGCCACATTATACAGCACACCAAACAGGTTCTATAGATAATAGTGTGCTCTACCTATCTTATGGTATTGCGATGAATCATTGTCACTCGGAGAAAGATATATTTATATTAACACATCGTTTCACTATTCTATATCAAGAATTTAATATTACTTTCCCGTTTGAAGGAGTAAACTTTCTCACACGTGTTCCTCAACAAAAGTATTCCAGAATAAACTCTAGATGTTCAATAAGTATACATTAATTCCTCATCACTTAATTTTTCAATTTTGAGCACTGCCAACTCTCGAGCGAGGAACCCCAATTCCCAAATCCACAACCATAACATGAGTGCGAGATAAGTGAGCTTATGAATACACCATCATTTTCTTCTTTCTAGAAAAAAATCACTCAATTCAAATTTCAACAAAAATTACTCTTTTACACTTACTAACATGATACTCTCTTTACCTCCACTAAACCTCACACCCACAACCACAATCATCCTCTCCTCCGACCTGCATGATAGACAGATCAAAATGAGGAGCTATGACAAGAGCAGTGCGACTGTGCGAAATTGAAAATTGGTAGATGGCGAAATTATGGTGAAGATTGAAGTGAAATTAGTGAATACCAATATAATGACATTAAATTTTTTTCTAAAATCATAAATAGAAAAGAAAAGAAATAAATTCAAGTCCAATACTTTCAACGGGCTTGATCATCTTCACCGATTCCAAGAACAAATCATTCTCTCGAACCATGCTAGATGTAGATACTTGGTTCACATTAAGTTTCACATCCCTCTCACATGGGGATGTAGCCCGCGATTGTGGGCCTCACCCCCATGTGAGGAAAATGTGAAATTTAATGTGAATCGAGCGTGTACATTTAGCTATATTGCCCTCCAAATCCGAGCATAATCTCAATATAAAATGTATGAATATGCACACTCCAACACTAACTCTGATGCCCCTATGTCAACCACCTTCACACCTACACCACCCAGCAAAGCAATGAGCCTCTTCACGTTAAACCCTCACAACACTCTCCCTTTGTTTTCGCCACTTCAGACCCACAAAAAAACCATCTTTATCATTACTAAACACAGCCATTTTCTCAAACCTGGTTTGCTTTGCTTCAATCTCTTTAATAACCGGAAAAATCTGATTCCGAAGGCGGTAAGCTTCAAGATTTTTTTTTTCTTGCGCTTCTATTTTGTGGACTGTCTTTATTTTTCATATGTGTGTCTATTTAGGTTGTTGGAAGTTCAATGAGAGAAGACAAGGTCGTGGATATTAAGGATGCTGCATTGCTGATTTCGACTTGCATTACGCGTAATTTACCTCCGGCGTTGACTGTAGAGCAAGGATTAGATAAGATTAAGGAGGCCGTGAATGATTTGAAATCAAAGCCTCCTAGTTGTTCTAGTGGGATGTACAGAATTCAGGTGCTGGAATTTTATAATTTTCTTCTTCATTGGCCATTTATTTATTTATTTACCAATTATAATTAAAATACTATGGAAAATAATCTTGAGCTTATATTGTATGCTCTCAGCCCTCCCCAGTTTTAAAAATTGGAAAAAGAAAAAGAATTTTACCTCAAAATGCTGAAGATATTCCTGAAATTGAATGTGTGGAAATTATTAGAGTTCCTTCTTCCTTGAATTTGCGCCTGAAATACCAATTCCTGTAGGCCCAAGGCTTAGTACTTCTTCAGCTAAAATCAACAGGCTAGGTTTTGGAACTCTTGTCGCAGTCCGAGAAGCTGGAAAGTCTACTCCTAAACCTATCGGTCAGCACCTCTTTCGAAGTGCTTGAATTCAATATTAAGTGATGAGATACCATATTACTAAGAAACTGGTTGTACAGAAACTACTTAAATTAAAAGTCTAAAATGGTATAGTGAAGGGTTTCTATGGTGGCGAATAAGGTACTCCACCTGTTGTCATGGGCACATAGAATTGGATGTGTTGAAGCAGTATATGAATAAGATATTAGCTTCTTTTTCTTTCTTGATACCGTTCAATACTATTCAATCCTCCTTCACAAACGCTAGTATTTAAGGTTGATCTTGTATTGCTATTTTGAAATCATTATTAAACTCATCTCTCTTTTCTGCATAATTTTTGTCTGCTCTAGGCTCTTCTCTCGCTGTTAGCGTCTTGAACTGATCAGGGCCCCTCTCTCAACTCTAAGTTTGTTTAGCTTGGTGTGTGTATATATATATATATACACACTATTTCCAATTGAATAGTAAAGCACTTCAAAGTTGGCCTATAAGGTTTTAGGCTCACTAGATCTGTTGCCTTGAGGTTTGAATTGAGTTATCTGGAATGCTCATTTGTACTATTACGTAAATATAATGTGATAAAAAGCTTACTGATCATGAACTGCCAATATAATGCACGTGTGTGTTTAGTTATATGGTTTTTTCAGTACTAGATATTTTTCTTTTTGTTGAAAAATGTGAATACTTGTGCTTTGAATTCAAAGGTTGCTGTGCCTCCAAGTGAAAAAGCATTTCGTTGGTTTTGCTGTCAACCAGAGTCATCAACGGTGTTTCCTCTATTTTTCCTTTCAAAAGAGATGGAGAATCCAACATATAAATCACTTGCATTGGGTATAACTCGAGGTGTTTTTGGTATTGGTTCAGCTGTCAACTTCAAGGGGTATTTTTCTCATGGTTCAGGACAATGCACTGCCATTCAGAGGTAATCTCTTTCGTTCCCTTTGCTTTGGTCCTCAATTACCTTGTCATGCGTGTGTATGTGTTTTCAATGTATGCATTTTAATTGTCAAAAGATTAGTTTCTGAAATATCAGAATAATTTCTGATTTCTATCTTTCTATGGTGAAGGATCTGCAGTCGATCTTTTCAATTCAGTGAACAGCATGTGATCTTTAATTCAGGATTTAGTTCTGGTTTTTTACTCAGTAGAGAGTTCGCTAAAAAATGTTTACATAATATTTCTTCAGATATCTTCCAGTCGAATCAACAGCTCCAATGGCTTATGGTTTCTTAGATATCAAGTTTGACACAATGTTATCTTCCATGAAGCATGAGACGGGCACATTTTGCCTTTTCATTCCACAGGTGAAAGTACATTCTTTGAGAATTAGGTTGATGGATTCCACTAATCTTTAACTGCTTATTGCACTTTATAAAATAGTTTCAATTTAGGATTTGTCTGTAGAATGTTCTTGTCATGCTCCAGTTAGATCTACTCTAAACATGTAGCACTTCCATAATCAAATTGTTTTAACAGATTGAGTTAGATGAACATGAGGATATCTCTATATTACTTGCAACACTGGCATGGAATGACTCTTCAATTTGTACCTTCAGCGAGGCAGTTCAATCATTTGAGTTATCTTTTGACCAGGTACTAAATGGTTGTTATCTTGCTTATCTGATCATTTTATCTAGGTTTTTTTAAAAATTCAAAGTTCAGGTACTAAATGTTGCTTTATATGTGCACTGTTACTTGGTGGTACTTGTTAGCAGATGAAATTTATTCATGGATTCTTGTTATTTAAAGCATGTTATAGGTTACTTATTTTTCTTAATATTAAGTAAAACAAGTTAGTTACTTTGGAAGTAACTCTCACCTTACCGTCAAAATAGCTAACTTATATCTAGTTTTGATCAATAAAAGAAATATATAATTTAAACTTGTTTACTTAACTGAAGCTAATTGAGTTCTAAAGTTCTTGCTAATCATTAGCATATCCTTCTTTTTAACTTTTTCCTTCTTTCAGGTCAGACACTGTGGCAGTGAATGCATGCGCCGTGCTCTTATAAAGTTTGACACAATGGAGGAGACTAGAGTCAACATGGTAGACACAAAGCTCAAAGTTCATTGGAAGTGAAACTGTCTTAAAAGATATCTTTGCTGCGTAATTGTTGTAGCATATATGTTAGTTCGTTATCACTATTTCTTTCTCCTATCCCCCTTCTAAGCATCAAGGCTAAAATGGAAGTTTGTCAAGAGCCACATTGATTACATGGAAAAGGCTAACTTACCAATTTCCCGGATAAAATTCTCATCCAAATATTCATATTAGAATTTGTTTATCTGCCCCTTGATTCTATCATTATGTTTTTGTTGGTATAATCTAACTACCAAGGATTGATTTCCTATAAAAAATATGTGATGTTTTTTATTCAACTTAGTACTTGAGAATTTTTTTGGTAGGTATGCGTGAATGCGCTCTTGCTGGATGGAAGGGATACTGAAGCCAGCACTATGGAACTGGTATCTCTTATATCCTGGTAGTTTTCAACCTCAGTCAATTTAATTCTTACTACATAAAGTTCTTCTTCAGTATGCTTATTGGGGTGTGAACTAAATGTGGCCTGTTTTAAGCGCCCATATTGCTCACAGAGAGGTTTCACTTTGTTCCAGTCAGTTTTCTGCCAGACTTTCTCCAACTTTAGCTATTTCCAATAAAATGGTATGCAACAATTCTTTGATCAAATATAACATTCTAATGTAATTTTTTGATGGTCCAGTGACATGGATAACTGCTAGCCGTCATATGGGCTTCAGCAGCAATGTCATTGGTGATGAATGGTTTAGATCTCATGGCATCTTATTTTCTGACAAGTGATAGTCATTTGTGTCTCTTGTCCAGCATCATAGAGATTACAATCAAATGAGCTTCTTCAAGCAAGATTGCCCCAACATCAATGCCTTGTGGGCATCACTTATAGTGGAAGAATGCACTCGACTTGGTTTGACGGTGAGAGCAAATATCTTCAAGATCTTTTGTTTTCTCTAATTTGCCCGTTTCTAATATATTATTTATCCAGTATTTTTGTATAGCTCCTGGATCAAGGTCATCTCCGCTTTCAGTTGCTGCTTCTAGTCATTCCCATACGACTTGTATTGCATGCATTGATGAGCGGTCACTTGCATTTCATGCTCTTGGTTATGCCAGAGGTTCTCAAAAACCGGCAGTCATTATAACATCATCAGGAACAGCAGTCTCGAATCTTCTTCCTGCTGTGAGTTCTATTGCGTCATAATTATATTTGTGTCATTTATTTTCTTACATAACTGCTACGGTTTTGTCATTGTTATCTATTTGGTGGTTTTTCATATTCTTGCACAATAACACTAACCAGGTTGAGGCCAATATTTTTCCAATAGTAAAATTTGGATTGGCAGCCATAATACTAACTTAATCTCGTACTGCTACAATATTCTATTTAATTTATAGCAGTATTAATTAACTGAGTCTTTCTAAGTAAACCTTTTGCCTTTCGTGTAATCCTTAATTTCATCTTTTGAGATGACTACTATCTGCTTATTTGACTTTTGCTTAATTTTGTGTATTTTTATCCAATAGTATCAACTTCGTGCTGTTTTACAGGTTGTGGAGGCTAGCCAAGATTTTGTGCCACTTCTGTTACTTACAGCAGACCGGCCCCCGGAGCTTCAAGACGTTGGGGCAAACCAAGCAATCAATCAGGTAGACATAAGACTCGTTACTTTTGATTATATTGGAAATTTATGTCTAAACCTGGTGCATGTTTTCTTAGCTCCTCAGCTAATGAGCAATAATCAACATAACAATCTCTAAATTTTGTATTTTAGGTCAATCATTTTGGTTCATTTGTGCGGCATTTTTTCAGTCTTCCTGCACCTACTGATGATATTTCAGCAAGGATAGTACTTACCAGTATTGACTCTGCTGTATATATGGCAACCTCGTCACCACATGGTCCTGTACATATCAACTGCCATTTTCGAGAACCACTGGAGAATAGTCCAAAGATGTGGATGCGTAGCTGTTTAGATGGATTAGATTTTTGGATGTTGAATACTGAACCATTTACCAGCTATATTCCATTACAACATTCTATGACCTGTGATAATACGTATGGGCATATTGGTGAAGTTCTGAAGCTGATTCAAGGGGCAAACCGAGGGCTTTTACTTTTTGGTCCGATTCACAAAGTGGATGACATATGGGCAGCTCTTCTATTGGCTAAACACCTTTTGTGGCCAGTTGCAGTAGACATCCTGTCGGGCTTACGTTTGAGAAAGTACTTCTCATCCTTTCTCGACAGCAAGGACATTTTGTTTATTGATCAACTTGATCATTTGTTACTCTCAGATTCTTTCAAGGATTGGATGCAGGTTGATGTGATAATACAGGTACCTTGAATTTTTTTCTCTCCACAATTTCACAAGAGAAAAGGTAGTCTTTCTAAGGTTAATGTAACCAAAAACAATGATGAATTGTGAAACTATAGATGAACTTCAATTCTCCCATTACAAGGTATGATTGTTGGAAAAAGAATGAAATGAAAGGTTAGTAGATGAAATAACTACTATTCTTTGTTTTGTAGTATCCGAACTTCTATTTTTCGTCCTTGACCTGTTTGCACCAGGAAGAAATGTTTGTGAAATTATATCTTTTTGGCTTGCTTTCTAGCTTCAAATGATTAGATTTCTAGGGAGACAAATAGAGTCTTCTGGAAATTCAATAGGTATTGAAGAGAAGTTCATACTTAATTCTGAAAAAGCACTTGGAGTGGTCTTCTAGTATTTTCTTGAACGTGCTTTTTGCTGGATAAGTTTTTTGACCATTAGTCTAAGCTTCCAGTGAGTAAGTAGATCTATTACCTCCAGGAACATAGCATGGTATTGTTTCCATTTGGAGTTCTTTTAAAGCAATCCTGTTCCCATAATCGCTATAAATCATTTAAACAAAGTGGAACATCGAGATCACAGAAAGCATGAATATGTGGTGTAAATTATGAAATTTTTCCAATTTTGATTTCGTAGATATAAATGTTTATTTCTTATTTCTTTTCCTTGGTTAAGTTTTTGAAAACTTGCCCCAGAAATGCTAGTTGTCAAGAACACAGTTTTTGTAAAACTTACGGAGTTGTGCTTATCTTATTTCTTGAAAGAGTACTATTGAAATTCTTGATTCAATTCACATCTTTGCAAATGACAGATTGGAAGTCGGATAACAAGCAAGCGCATATCTCAGAAGCTGGAGCATAACTTTCCTTGCCCATATATATTGGTCGATGAGCATCCAAGTCGTCATGATCCTTCACATATTGTGACACACAGGATCCAGAGTACCATCACCCAGTTCTGTGATTGTTTGATTAAAACTTGCACACCACACATTAGTAATAAATGGAGAGAGTTTCTACGAGGATTGGACATGATGGTATGCAACCAATAAATAAGGTTTTTCTCACCTTTTGAAGTTGACTGATCATTATTTTGTTATAACTTTGCAATTTATATCTCTGCCATGCTTTATTTAACTTGTTCCTTCATGTTCGATAGGCTTCCTGGGAGACATCATTTTTGATTGGTTCAGAAAACTCATTGACTGAACCGTACGCTGCTGGGATAATACTTCAAGCCCTTCGCTGTGAATCTGCTCTTTTTCTGGGAAACAGCATGCCAATACGTGATGCAAACATGTATGGCTGTAACTGGGCTCCGTGTACTCATAGTACTTATCCTATGTTTAGCTCTGGATTACCATGTCACTGGATACAGGTTGGTGCAAATCGAGGAGCTAGTGGCATCGATGGGTTAATTAGCACTGCCATCGGATTTGCAGTTGGCTGCAGCAAACGGGTGAGTAATTAAGGACTTAATTTTTCATAATTTTCATTGGGAATAAACACTCCTGCAATTGTGGAACTGTGACATCTGTGGCTATTGACTTTAGAGTAGCTTATATTATTCCATTATAGTTGTTTCTCTATATGCAATCATGTTTACCGTTCTTTAAACCTATTTCCAGGTTCTTTGTGTGATTGGAGATGTTTCATTTCTACATGATACCAACGGATTGGCACTGTTGAAACAATGGTGAAAACTCCCACCTTTGCTTTTCTTTTCTGTGTCTTTCTACATTACGATTTATAGTTCTTTTTTCTGCTCATTTCTCTTCTGCTGGCACAGTGTTGTATCAATTTCTAATACATGCATGTCAAGATATGCTTAAGCTCTGCCTCAGACTTGATGATTTTTTTAGTTTGACGTTTAAGCTAACTTATGCTCTTCAGGTGTATAAACTTTTGGTTTTACCTTTTATGTCTCTTATGAAGGAAAATCAAATATCCTTCTTTTACCTTACTATGTGCTCAAAGTTCATGCTGCTTGTGTTCTTTTCAGGTTCTCATGGCATTTTTCATTGAAATTCTATTATTAACTATTATTTCTTTATCAAATAAAATATATTATTTGATTTTTCTCAGGTCTAAACTATCTTAATAGATATTTTATTATGAAGATCCGTAATCAATCAATGGATTAGATTCTCAATATAAGCAATTCTTCAATAATTATCTGTTATTTCTGTAGTTCCATTCACTTGGCGGCTTTCAGCACGTCTTCAGTTTTCTGTTATTACATAAATATAGTTAGTTATCAGCTAATTGAACTGTTCGGGGGGTTCCACCCTATAATTTTTTACCTCCTCGAACAGTATCATAGGTGCCATTCAAAATTAGCATGTGCATTTTTTCTGTCTCCTTAAGTTAAATATGTGTTGTCTAAAGGGTTCGAAGGAAACCGATGGTCATAGTTGTGATAAACAATCATGGTGGTGGAATCTTCAGTCAACTTCCAGTTGCAAACGTTACGGAAAGAAGTATTCTAGAGCAGTTTTTCTACACATCTCATGATGTCTCAATCCGGAATCTATGTGCAGCACATGCGTAAGAACTCTACCCTATGGGCTTGCATTCTAACGGTTTTTTCTGCAACTCCCCACCCTGCAAAAATAATAATAATAAAAAGAAAAATTGGTAATGAACAGTTTGCAACTTTTAATACAAATATTATCAATGCAATGTGGATATCATTGTTTAAAGTTGGAATAATGAAACAATGAATCTCTAGCCTATTGTTTGCCATATGACAAGCTGATAAAATTGAAAATTCATATAAAGTTAGGAATAAACTGAGATTAAAAAAAATTTAAAACTGAAACAACATTTGACTTTTCTAGCCTTATACTTTGTTTGTTTGGGTCTAAGTTCCATATATCCTCAATTTTAGGCAAAATGGTTACTCTTTTTTCTTGAATTATTATGAGAAATATCTTGTGTACAGTGTGAAGCATGTACAGGTGCAGACGAAAATTGAACTACAAGATGCTTTGTTCACATCTCAGCATGAAGATGTTGATTGCATTATCGAAGTTGAGAGCTGCATTGATGCCAATGCCACCTTTCATAGGTAGTGAGGCTTTGACAAGTACGGAATACTCCTAGATTCATGGGTTATGACCTTTGCCGTACTAATTTATTGTGTGCTCTTCTTTTCAGTAATTTAAGAAAATTTGCTCAACAAGCATCAGATCATGCTTTAAATATCCTCTCAAAGCTTTCGGTTACAGATTCCACATTCCAGGAGCACGTGATTTACAAAATCATTAACATGGAATACTCTCTATATCGGTGAGTGTTGTACAGTGGACGGTTTTGAAGATAGTATTTCAAAAATTTAATGTGTGGTACTCTCCTCTGTCTGATCATGTGGCAGAGTTCAGCTAAACGCCCCACCTACTTCAGCTTCTCGCAGTACCAACACTACCACATTCTACAGAGAAGGATATGTTATAACACTGTCTTTTGAAGATGGAAGCACTGGATTTGGGGAGGTAAGATTAAGTCTGACTGTTTCCTTCTCTTATTTCCAGAAAGTTTGGTTTACATAAATACATAACTGTGCATGAAATATATCACCTTAATAACAATACAAAGAATGTAGTATGTCATAATTTTTTTTGTGTCACTACCTTTTTTCTTCTTGTTGCATTCAATTACCATTTCATCCATCATTTCTTTTATACTCGTTCTTCCATTTTGAAGTATAAATACATATGCATTCAGTGTTCTGACATATTAGTACCTAGCAGGTTGCTCCTCTTGAAACCCACAGAGAGAACTTGCTGGACATTGAAGAGCAACTTCAGTTTCTTATTCATGTCATAGAAGGAACTGCAATTGATTACATGTTACCTCTATTGAAGGGTTCAATTTCTTCTTGGTTATGGAACAGTTTAGGAATCCTGGTAGGTCCAGCAAGTCTTTTTTTCATTATGCTATGATGTCAATACACAAATAATACAATACATTGGGAAGAAGGGGAAAATGCCCGTTTTGTCTTCTACACTTTGTTCTTGCATACTTTAACATTCTGATGTGCTATAGCCAGGTTCAATCTTACCCAGTGTCAGGTGCGGATTAGAGATGGCTCTCCTCAGTGCAATTGCCGCAAGAGGAGGTTGCAATCTGTTGGATGTTCTTCGTCCAAACAGAGAAGAATTCTCCAGGGGTCCATCAGATGTTCCAATTTGTGCCCTTATTGACTCTTATGGAAGTCCCGCAGACACAGCTTTTGTTGCAGCTGCTCTAGTTGAAGAAGGGTTTACTGCAATAAAGATAAAAGTAACAATATTACATCTACAAATCATTATACTTGGACAAGAGTGTGTTATCAATATTATATCTGTTCTTTGCACCCCATTAATTCAACCAACATTTTCAATCGTCTGACTGGTGGAAGCATTAACTTGATTGTTGTTCTGTATATAGGTAGCACGTAGGGCAGATCCTTTTGAAGATATTGCTGTAATACAAGAGGTGAGAAAGAAGGTGGGTCATCATATTGTAATCCGTGCTGATGCAAATCGGAAATGGACCTATAGTGAAGCAATTCAATTCGCACATTCAGTAAAAGATTGCTGCTTACAGTATATTGAGGTATGCTCACTAGTAAATGATTAGTTAATGGACAATCGATTGATGATTTCAAGTCTCGAGACATTTTCTATTTCTTCTGCTCTTCTTTACACAAGAATCCAGAATTCTCTGATTTTGACATTCCGTTGGTCTTTATCCTGATCTTTCCTTACTGTTGTAGAAAGTAACAGGTTATTTGTTGTGATTATATGACGCCTTGAACTTTGTCCTGTTACATTGAGAAAATTTTCTGTGACTCTTCCTTTTCTTCAGGAGCCTGTTAAAGATGAAGATGATATAATCAAATTCTGCGAAGAGACTGGCCTACCCGTGGCACTGGATGAAACTATCAACTATAGTAGAGAGAGCCCTCTTCAGGTCCTCGAGAAATTCACCCACTCTGGAGTAGCAGCTGTCGTAAGTAGGAGTATATATTGTAATCAATACTTGTGTAGATATGTAGATTTTCAATATAATAATGAACATGTTGTGAACATTATCACACATTTTTCTTGCGTTCTCTTGATATGGTATGCATGGAAATTGTGACCCATCAAGAAAATAGCAATAACCCTGCAGATATACCTTAACTCCTGCACTGGGTTTAAATATTCATTAATTACATGCATCATTATGTGGTATTTATGTCTCATCGTAGGTTATCAAACCGAGCATTATTGGAGGTTTTGAAACTGCAGCTGTGGTTGCACGATGGGCTCAGCATCATGAGAAGATGTCTGTTGTCAGTGCTGCATTTGAAACTGCTGTGGGTTTGTCTGCATATATTCAATTTGCCCATTATTTGGACCTGCAAAATGCTGATATTTGTAGATTAATGAGTAGGAAACCAGATTTATCTATAGCCCACGGTCTTGGAACTTACCGGTGGTTTAAAGAAGATGTGACAGTGGAGCCTCTAAATATCTCTGCAGTAGCATCTGTTGTTGATGCTGGTCGATTCCTCCAGCAATGCCAAATCAATCCCAATATGGTGGTTAAAACTTCTGCTCGGTCACAAGTTAGGAAATATCCATTAACAGTTAATGCAGACGGTGTCTCCTTTTCTCTAAATGTTATTGAAATTGGGAAAAGCATCGATGTAAGTATCAAATATGCACTCTTCATTATCCTGCTGGATGAATAACTAAATACTGCTCTATGAAAACACTTGTCTTGGCAGAAGTGGAAATGATATCATATCGTATCTGATATATGTTGGTTGGTTCTGTTGGAAACTATTTGTTGATACCTGATTTTTTATATGGCAAAATCTCTTGGGCTTCTTCAATTCACTTATTGGCGTAGCCTGTGAGTCTGTTGCTCGATTCTTTGCATTCTGTTCCTCACTTTCCAGTCACTGCAGGATACTGTAGTCGTGTTTCTTCACGGCTTTCTTGGAACTGGTGAAGATTGGATCCCTATCATGAATGCCCTCTCAAGCTCAATCAGATGCATTGCAATTGACCTTCCTGGCCATGGTGGATCGAAGTTCCTTGATGTTTCACAAGGACAAAGTTTGTCGATGGATTTAGTTGTCAATATGTTATGCAAAGCCCTTCACGATCTTACTCCTGGAAAGGTTGTTCTTATGGGGTATTCGATGGGAGCAAGGATCTCTTTATACATGGCCCTTAAATGCAGTAATAAGGTACAGTAATAGGTGCTTAAATTTTTTGCTCAATGGGTTTGATTTCTCACTTTATTGAACCACTTCATCTAAAAACTTAAATTGTTATAGGGGACACACAAGGTTTAAAAAGACGAAACTAAGTACTGAGACAGTTTTTCTTTATGAGACGAGACGTAAGCCTCAAGGCGGATTGAGACGTAAACCTCACAAAAAACAAAAAGTCTAAGTAAAAGAATTATAAAATAATACAAATAAATCAAAGTTGGAGTATATAGTAAATAAGATATATAACTATTAGCATATTGAGATATAGTCCACCTAAATTTGCAATGGAAAAAAAGCAGCAGCTTAAAACTAAAAAAAAGCCTAATAGTCACACCTTTGTTTTCTATAATAAAGCTGGCTATGGTGGAATAGCATAATCTGGGTATAGTGTACTTTTGCATCATGCATGAAGATTTGACAATGATGTGGGGATATTGAAGAGATGTTGTAGATTAAGAAGTATGGATACATGAGTTTTAGAGTTATGAAGCAACTAATTGCATGCAAGATTTATTGAACCCTAAGAAGAAGAAGAAAAAGAAAAAGAAAGAAAAGAGGAAAAACATACCTGATAAACTGATGAAGAAGACGATACTTTTCTTGAATTCTAACTTTTGAATTTCTGTTGAATCTGTTCTATTTTGTCCTCTAATTTCTAGTGTCGTTTAGTTTTCTAGGTATTTTATTGTTTTGTTTGGACCCAAAATGCCTTTTTAAATGGACATTTTCTTTTTTAAGAGGGTCACTTCTGATTTCTTTTCATACAATTTGAAAACTCAAATTTTAAATGAGGCGCACGCCTCATGCTCCACGAAGCGCACGCCTTTAGAGGCGTGAGCCTCATATTTTTAACTTTAAAAATACCGCCTCGAGGCATACTACATGCACCTCACTACCGTCTTTTTAAACCATGGGGACACATTTATTCGACATGTCCCCTCACATGCATACTGGAATCCTTCTTTAACCAAAAGGACTACACATGCACAATTTTTATAAATGAATGGCGGCGATGCTCGAATATAGGACGTATACCTCCCTTTGATGTCTTGTTGAAGCACCTCATATTAAAGCTTAAGCTTTAGATTGGGACACACTGTTTTTATTTACATTTAGTCTTTGACAATCACAAATATCTGTCAATTTGCTACAAAAGGTTGAAGGAGCCATCATAATTTCTGGAAGCCCGGGCTTGACAGATCCAGATGCTAGAACAAGTCGCAGGGCTAAAGATGATTTCCGAGCCTCCGCCCTTGTTTCAAATGGCTTAGAATTTTTTCTAGATACTTGGTATTCTGAAGAACTGTGGACTAGGTAACTGATGGTTTTATTTTCCTGTTTTATATGTGCATTTGCATTCTTCAAAAATACTCTTCAGGATTGTGTCCTAAAATGTACGACTATCTTGCTGTTGTGTTTTTGTCATGCAGTTTAAGAAGCCATCCACACTTCATGCAAATAGTTGCTAACCGTATGCAGCATGATGACTTGCACACTCTTGCTAAAGTTTTATCTGATCTGAGCATCGGAAGGCAACAGTAAGTTTATAAGACTTGGATCCTCAGGAAAGTGAAAATTTATTTATTGAAAATATTTGGTACTCACCTTGTCCAAACATTTTCAATGGACTTGAGCTATGGCATTATGATGCACAAAAGTTGAGTTTCTTCTAATTTTCGATTTAAATCACTTCAACAAAGTAAGGTCCTTTATTTCTTATGTCTCAGTATTCTTTACTACATTAACATGTCTAATTTGCAGAATTACCCTTTGTATCGTTATATAAACATAAAGTTGGTTTTTCGTTTTTCTTTTCTTTTCATCATAGATCCCTGTGGGAAGATCTGAAGAACTGCACATTACCTCTTCTGCTCGTCGTTGGAGAAAAGGATATTAAATTCAAGAAGATTGCTCTAGAAATGTACTCGAAAATGAGTGATGTAACTAAGAATACTGACTTTCCACCAATTATTGAAATTCCAGATTCTGGACATGCTGTACATCTTGAGAATCCCCTTCCTGTTATAGCTGCTGTAAGCCGGTTCCTAAAGAGAGAGAAGGCAAGTTGATCCCTAAGGACATGTTTTTGACTTTGCTTGAGGAATGCTTGGCTGGTGAGCTCCTATTTATGTATGAAGTTGTTTTTGGATGACATATTTATTACTCTACTTTTTAGTTGTGTTATGCCTTTTCTCTTGTATGTCTTTGTACTGCTGTTTGGAATACATGAATATGGTTCTGTTAAAGGTGCTAATTCTTTTATTCCTTTTGAGGCCAAATTTGTGTTTCGTGTTCTTGTTTAATCCGTGTGTTGTTTCCTCGATACAATAAAGGAACGTTTTGTTCTGTGTACTGGATAACAATGTATTTCACACCATTATAGTCGAAAGATAGGAAGTGCTATGATTGATGAGATATTTCTAATTGTTGAACATGGCAGGCGGAATAAGCCGTGAAAGAGGTAAATTGAAATTACTATCTATCATATCCTATCAAACATTAATCACACCCAATTTAATTATTTACATCTTGAGTTCCCCAAAGAACAGACATAATCATCGTACAACCCAAAGAAACATGATCATATTAATAGATAAATTTCTTGCACAGCATAATTAGGAAATTAAATTGACATTGAAAAATGCAAGTTCGACTCTAATAACACCTAGAGGGGGGTGAATATGTGTAATATGCGGAATAAAAATCTTATTAACTAATTAGCAACAAGTCACCAATTAATTATCTCTAGATGGTTAATCAGTCAATTTAATTCTAAATTTAAATACCACAGATCAAACAATCATAATATAAAGCAGTAAACGAACAACGGAATGATCACGGAGAAACACACCTGGGAAAAACTTCGGGTGCTTTGACAATCAATNGGAGTAATTAAATAACTATCGAAAAGGGCCCTTCTTTACTACTTTAGGGGGTGGGGGTGAAGGGGGGGTTTATATAAGATGTGTTTGTGCCTGTATTTCATAGCGGTTGAGCTGCACGAGTCGCAACATCAAGGTCTGACCCAAATTGATTCATAATATAAAGCAGTAAACGAACAATGGTATGATCACGGAGAAACCCAATTGGGAAAAACTCTGAACGTTTTGCCAGTCAATCCACTATAAACGATTCAAGACTTACAATCTACCAGACTAGACGACGACACGTACTATTTGATCTCTTGACTGCAATTCGACAGCTTTTCTGAATTCTGTGCTCTTTTCCACCAATTCCAGCTGCAATAATCAACGCTTTCCTGGAACTCCGCTATCCTGCAGCAGTCCCTAGCTTGGTGGAATCGTTTCCTATAGATCACGAAGAACAACTCGTTCTTCACAGACTGGAACTCTAGTCGCCTTCCTCGATCTTCAGCACCTTTGACAGATATGTAGGAAGTATGATTTTTGATATTTGGATTTGGATTTGATATTTTTCTCTCATAAGATCTCACACAAGATGAATGTTGAAAGTAATAATGTGGACGATTCATTCTCTAGACTTTTTTTCTCTCAATAATCAACCTTAGAAAAAACGTGCAGGTGAGTTCTGATAATTATAGGTAGGTCAAGAAACGAATGGGTTGGGTAAAAAGCCTTGAAATCGCGAAATACAAATTTTTCGAACAGCATTGTCGTTTGAGCGAGGGCCCAGCGACAGTAGAGCGACAACTTGTAGCTCTAGTGAAGGAGGGGTGACGTTTAGCGACGATGTTTCTGCTTTTGTGGTTCGAGCCAACCCTTGACGACAGTCCAACGAAAATCCGCGCCGTTTTTCTCCTTATTCCAAACTCGAAATCCGAGACATATTAACTAACTTTTGAACAAATTGCACATTACTCCTTGAACTTTTACAATCTATCCAATTAACTCATTTTGTCCACAGAATTTGCCAATTACATAAATCAACTAAAACCTAACAGACCGAATCACATCAGTATTTCTTATTTCCTTTTCTATGCCTTACTTGAAACCCTTTGTGGCTTGTTGACTTATTCTCAATGGCGTTGGCAGATCCCATCTAGACAAAGCCGTATGCCAACTCTAGCTTTGCAATAGGCTACACAATCATCATTTTTCTTGCATTTTGGTGGCAAAACCCTCATCTAATCATATCCCTTATGCAAATAGCAAGAGAGAGGCTAACAAAGTCGAGTTGAGATCTGATGTTCAAAATTGGCTATCCAACTTGCTGTACACCCAAATGATTCGTTGACATCATTTTAAATGTGTCAAACTTTTCTCTCGCTGTCACTTGTGTTTAAAAATAGGTATAAAATGAAGAATTATTGGTGGTCAACAAGTTAGACAACCAATTTTGAACAACAGATGTCAACTCAACAAGATCACTACCTTTAGTGAACCCGCCTTCATTTTCATATGTAGACTATATCTATAAACAGCTATGTATACATGGTATCTAAGAGTTTTTGTTTTTTCAATTTTTTGTCAATTTTATTTGGAATCTACCTTTATAATAATGAGGTACAAAATGACAATACTGAAATAGTTCAAATATGTCTGGGATAAAATTGTTAAT
This sequence comes from Fraxinus quadrangulata, assembly GCA_903798255.1. Lineage (NCBI taxonomy): Eukaryota > Viridiplantae > Streptophyta > Magnoliopsida > Lamiales > Oleaceae > Fraxinus > Fraxinus quadrangulata. Next base: position 56,115 of record CAIGRB010120265.1, read on the forward strand.
GAATTGTTTCTCAACTCATGTGACAATAGATTATAGATATACATCCTTTTCACCGTTTTCAACAAATTAAAAGACTCAATTATCATATAATCAAAACAAAACGGCCAAATTCATAACTAAATTCATTTCATAACACAATTTGGAAATTAAGTTGATATAATTAATCACATTGTTGTTTCTTATTTCCTTCTATAAGAAGAAAATTAATAGGGCACATTTTTTTCAAGAAAAAATTACATGAATAATCTTCCTTTGATAAACATTCTCACATCCTAAAAATGCTTGATACCCATTCTCACAACCTAAAAATGCATTTTCATGTCACATCGCATGGGTCCGCTACAGTGTTTTTTGTCTTTTTGGTCAAATGAATTTTGTGGAAAATGACATCTATGCCCTCATCTCATGGAATTCAAACTGTTGCCAAAAATAAAATGAAACACGCGTTCGCGTTGATGGAGGGGTAGAATGGAGAAATGTGTGCTTGCATTGTCAAATTGTTCACAGTGTTTTGTCAGAGAAGTTACTGCTCCAATGTTCTTTTTTTTTTCTTTCTACAAATGAGGAAAAACTGTGCCCCAAACAGGAATTTCAGAATCTGAAATCTTAGGAACCCTTTGAATGAATAGCATTAGCGTGAATGCTAGGGAGTTTTTGTTCATCTTCTTTCAATTTTATCTAGGGAATCTACCATTTTATTAATGAGATGTACAAATTGTCAGTATACAAATAGTTCAAATATGACAATTGGATAAAATGGTTGATAAAATGATTCTCAACTCACGTGACACATAAATAGATTATAGATATACATTTTTTTTTAAAATCTATTCACCATTTTCCCCAATTAAAAGACTCAGAAATCGGCCAAATTCGTAGCTAAAATCATTGTATCACACATTGGAAATTAAGTTCGAATTTTTCATTAGAATTTGGGAAGAATGGCACCCAACAGGCGCTAAATAGCATTAGCATAATACCTGCAGCAAATCGTCATAAACTGATAAAGTGCATACAATCCATACATCAATATCAGTGTTAGTGGTGTAAAATCATCAAAAAAAAAAAAAAGGCTAAGAAATTGGTTCCTTTGCTGCTAAAAAAATTCGACCGAGCACAACCTGATCGGTTCTAATTAATTATTTTTAAGCATCACTCGAACCTTTGGATAATTGATCCTTGACTGCTGGCCTTTTCAAGTTGAGTCAAGTTTCAAAATATCGATCAAAGCTAAAAAGAAAGAAAGATAGATATACAGAGAATTGTATGTGCGTAAGAGATGTTGGAATCTTGTATAGAAAATTGGTTTTGATCACTGATGCGGGGCAAATTCATCTTAAG
>CAIGRB010120281.1:6747-30992 GCA_903798255.1 Fraxinus quadrangulata
TTTTTGTGAAATTTCCCTCCACAACTCTATAATCCTAACTCCGTCCCTGTATATACCTACTGCATCATTGCATGAAGTGATTATAAAATTTGAACTTTTTTTTTTCCCTTCGATACACTTAAAATGTAGCATCGAAGGAAAGAGTGAGATGATGATTTTTGTTGTTCCTGTGAAGAGAAGGTCGTTCGCTTGGTCGACAGATCCCCTAAACAACCTACCTCCAAAGATGAGAGTTCTTGAAGAGCCATTTATTTATTTATTTTTTAAAGGATCCTCTCTATTTGCTCATAAGTAAATAAGATGCCCATTAGACATTTATTGCGTGCTTATCGCATTACCTTTTACCCGCTACTTAGATGTTTTCAATCGAGCCATGACACTGGATTCAAAATGTTAGATGATTAGGTATATAGAATGACACAAACTAAATGTTGGAGACATAGACGTCATACAAAAAAAAAAAAATTGGGGGACCCTAGAGGAATTTAAACTAATTCAGTTGGCACATTTATAATGACATTTAATTTTTCATTTTAAATTCTATCCATTAAACCCTTATTTGATTCCTATTATTTTTAAAATATATTATTTTTCTCTTTTCTTTTCAACCACACATTTTTCAATAAAATAATATTATGCGCAAATTCAAAAAAAAATTTATTTTATTTTTTAACAACACATTCTTCATCAATCTATCATTCCAAAATGAATTCTTAATCGAAAATGGGCTCAAATAATGGCTAAAACTATGCCTTCTCTCTCTCTCTCTCTCTCTCTCTCTCCCCTGAGTTTTTCTTGAAGCCTCTTTCTCCCTAGTCGAGGGAGAAAGGAACACCAAATGAAACAATTGGGAATCAATTAGATGCAGACAATGATTTGGCTTTTAAATATAATTAGCATATTATAAGTGCAGTTTAAATTTTTAGACAAGATAATAAAGTAGACAAAAGTTGTCAATCAACCGCGAGCGTATATTGATGACTCGATGTACATATTTATGGGATCAAATCTCTCAAATTTCAGCAACTAGTAGTTGAGAAATTTAAAGTTGCCAATTTGTCATCTTTTCAGAAAATGACTGAATATATAATGAATGATATGCTGCAAGGAAAATGTAAGTTGTCACATGTGACATGTCACTCTTTGAGCCCGATTTCATCAAAAATTCGTTTATTTCAAAAATCATTTTTAATCATATATTTTTCAAAAAAATAATATTATACGTAAATCGAAATCTTCTTCTATATTTTTAATCATACATTTTCCAAAAATCACTATTCAAAAATACATTTTGTCTTTGATCCGAATGTCAATCCATGTGTTATTGAGATTCAGTTATTATAATTGGTTAAAATTAAAACTTTTTTTTTTTAAATTTTATTTTAATCAATTTTAGACAGTGGACTACAATACAGGCGTAAGCTTGACACTACTGAGACTTGTTAACACTAATCGAGATTTGAACATATATCTGATTAGGATATGCAAAAATAAAGTCTTTATAGTCGGTGTAAATTAGAAATATACATAGAAGCTCCCTTTTAAATTTAGTCATGGTATCGTGTTGCATGCAGCGGCTTCAACTTCTAAACCTATTAAGACGCTCCATAATTTGTGTGGATACCATTTATATATTCATTGGCGGATTTATAGTTTGGTCAGCCACCCCCACACTAAATTTGAAATCTAAGATTTTGTAAAAAAAAAAAAAAAAAATTCTTTATAATTTTCAATTTTGTCACTACAATTAGATTTTTTGTGAAATTTGTCTCCACAACTCTAAAATCCTAATCACGTCCATGTCCCTGTATATACCTATTGCATTATTTCATGAACGGATTATAAAATTTTAACTTTTTTTTTTCACCTTCGATACACTAAAAGCATCTAAATAAACAAGCCATATATGTATTCAATTTGAATTATTAGCTATTTTCTACAATTGATTCATTTTAGAGGACAAGTTTTATGCACCATTTTTCTCCAAAAATTGATGCAAATAACACTAGTATTGTGCACATCAGACTTTTTTCCACTCTGTTGTGAACTAATTTTACCATTGTTGTGCAAGTCTAAGCCCTTGTTTGGTAGAAATTAAAATTAGATTTTTAATAAATTTTGATAAAAGTTAATAAAATTTGTGGTTGAACAGTTATGGGACCAATGAAATGTGTCGTTGAAGATTAAATATTTACTTTGACTTGAAATTTTTATTGAATTTTAATTCAAACCAAATAGGGCTAAATCACATCATTTAAAAATTAAGTAATTAGCGAGCAAACAATTTTTTTTTTAAAAAAAAATTTAATTGTTTTGTCAATGGCATTATGCATAAACAATAGAAAATTGGCCAGGGGCGGTGGAGATGGGGTTTAAATGTTTTGTCAAAGACTTGTAGCAATGAACACGGATCTAGACTTCGAAAATGAACTATTTTTCAAATAGCTGTCTCAAATTCAAGTTTATTTTTATTTTATTCCTCCCTCGAAGTGAGAGAGTCTTTTTGACTAGCTAAAATGAAATATATATTATGCGGGTCGTTTTGGAGCAATTTTTATCTCATCTTTCGAAGAAAAGCGACAGTTGCAAATTCATTCACGCCATTATATCTAACACAAATTTGACTGTCAACTGTACAAATTAAGGCTTTTCATTTTACAGTTCCGCATTTGCACTTTGATATTCAAACGGGACGGCAGGCTGTGAAATTGAAAAAAAATATGCACAGATAACAAAATAAGAGAAAAAAAATGCCATAAATATCAGACATTATTACCAAGTGTGTCATACATGATGGCCCACTTGATATCATATAAAAATTCAAAATGCATTTCAAGAGCTATATCAACTTACCCAATTTTTTTTGCAGTTGTGTCGTATTTATTGTATGTGACATTATAAGATATTTAGTCCTTGTTTGGACTCTATTTTAATGAAAATTTAGGAAAAAATACGTTTTGGAATAGTAATTTTTTGAGAATGCGTAGTTAAAAATTAATTTTTTTCGATTTACGTGTAATATTAATTTATAAGAGAACGTGTGATTGAAATTGAATTTTGAAAAAAAATGAATTTTTAGAAAAATGTGGGGTCAAACATAAACTTATTTAAGGTGATCATTGACCACAACCAAAATAATAATAATAATAATAATAATGAACAAACTAAAACCTTCATAAATAGCCATTGAATGAATGAATATTTTCAAAACTCTTTTCACTTAATAAAGAGATAAAAATAAATATGTTTCCTAGGAGCAAAATATTAGTTTATACAAGCAGCTCAACCTCAAGACAAGTAAGATGACCGCCTAAGGTTCCACATTCGGATAAGACACGCAAATTATAAGAAATTTCATACCAAAAATTTTAATATATAGAATCTCCCGAGTTAACATTTTTATCACTGCAAGATTTACCCATGAAAGAAAAATGGTTAAGGGAAATGTACATTATTTAAAAACTTGGAAATAAGGGAGACGTATAATTTTTAATAAAGGAGGATAACTTTGAAATTGTCATAAACCTCGTGGTAGGTATGCATTATACAAAATTTGAAAAAATCGATATCTGTGTAATTTTTGAAAAGAAAAAAGTGTCTTTGAAATGTTATAAAGCTCAAGGGAAATATGCGTTATTCAAAAATTGAAATAATGAGGTTTTTGTAATTTTTTAGTGGGTGTCTATGCAATTATCAAGAACCTCAGGGGACGTCTCTAAAATTTGCCATAATATAAAAGTTAACTCTACAGCTAATTCCAGTATGGCGAGAACAAGATGTTAAAATGCAATTTTGTGAGAAAGAGAAATGTGAAGTTATGTAACCTGGATAAATAACACAAATCAGCTACCTAACTGTAACATTTTCTATGGTTAACAATGGAACATTAAAAATTTAAAGATGGAAAGTAGATTTACCAAAACTGACCAATTCAAAAACAAAATACAATTAACCTAAAAATCTCAATATGGCAGAAAACAGCAAGATCTTTCGAACAATCAGACCTTAACTTCCACAGGCTTGAAACAGTCGATATGGCAGACAACAGCTGATCTCAATATATCTCAAAAGTTGCCACCATCCAATTCCAAGGTGAGACATACAAGAACTGAACAAATAGAATGAAAAACATATAATTGAAAAAAAGAAAAGAAAAGAAAAGAAAAAAAGAAAAAAAAACTCTAAGCCGTCTGAGTTGAATTCAACTGATTTATGCTGTTCCTTGCGTTCTCTGGCTGTTCGGCATAGTTATTAGCTTTTTCAGCGTAATCCATACTCTTTCGTGATTTTTCTCTCGTCAGTCCTGGTTTTAGATTTTTCTCCAGAGTCTGCGCTTGCTCTATGCTTCTCTCTTTGGTCGGTACTTGATCTAGACTTTTCTCTCTGATCCATGCTTTTTCAAGGATTGTCAGTATGATCCATGCACGGTGCACTCAAATGGACTAATTTCTCAACAGCTGATATGAACTTCTTTAAATGCTTAATGTATTCCGGGTAGAGTTCCAGGTCACAATGATTGCCACCTCTAACCCATAATGGCTCATACTTCTTTTTACAGAGCTCCCAAAGTTGCATACCATGGGAGCAATCCACCACGTCATCTGCAGTACCCTGTAAATATCAAAATGGGAAAATAATCCATAAGCAGGGAACATTAACTTCCTGCAAGTCCAACCTACAAAGTAGGCATTCAATATATGAACACTAGTTCTACGATTCTTGTTACACAGCAACAATGACTCCAATGACAGTGACAGAAAATACTTCGACAGCAAGTAGCAGTCACAGTTCAGTTTCACAGGAGTTTGGTGCTCTCCATTAGCCACTCAAATCTCAACATTATTTCTTTTTAGTTCATTATTCCCTAGTTCTGATGAGAATTGGTTTAGCGAGAGCAGAAGGGCGCTTTAAGATGGTCAAATATTAGGCAGCAACAATATTTCCTTTGGCTAGGAATCACCAGTGTGTCATCTGATCTCCAAGTGTGCACTGTGCAGCACTCCAGCTGTTATATAATAATGCCTATGTCAACCGGAATGAGAATCAAATTTTGACGGGATAGAGGGACAATGCAGCTATTAACACCAGGCATAAACTTATTTCAAATCAAGTTTTATTGTCATGCAGGATCCCAGGCAGTGACTCTCTACTAAAACGTGCAAGCATTTACAAAACGATTATATCATGTATAAAAACTACAGTAGTAACTAAAAAGTATATGCTTGGCTGCTTCTAAGTAAGAAACGAGAGATATTTCGCAATTCTTATTTCCGATTTCTTTGGGTTGAACACATTTAATCTTTACTTTCACTGCTTATGTACCGATTGTCATCCAAAATTATACGTCGGCCCATTTCTTCTCCTCACTTCTTTCCACTGCCTGCTTCTTTTCCCTACTTTTTCCCAAAAATATATGTATGCCCATTAATCGTATCTATATATATATATATATGAAGGCATGAAGGATTTGAAATATAAATGATATTTTCAAAAACTTCTTAAAAAGACAAATTTTTTTTTAGAAAAAAAAAGATATATTTACATTCTAGTCCCCAGTTAAAATACATGAAGTTTATTTAAACTGATTGCTGATTTGAGCTGTAATTGACCATAGCCATTAATATATCTAGAATAGCACATGGATGGAATGTAGGTAAAGCTTCCCAATTAAATAACAATTGTGCAAGCTATAAAACATCCCAGCAAAATATGTCTCAAAGATGATATTGAGCATTGATTTTATTAGTTTTTATTATATATATATTTTTTCCATTTAGGAATTGATTGGTTATTGATACATATAAAATATAATGAATTGATCATCAGTTAAGATGGGAAGTATTTTGGAATAGTAATTTTTTAGAGAATGTGTGGATAAAAAAGAAAGAAAAATTTTAAGTTTACGTATAATATTATTTTACTGGAGAATGTGTAGTTGATTAGAAGAGAGATAAAAATGAATTAAAATCTTAATGGGGCCCAAACAGGGGCCTAATATCTTGTTACTACCGAAAGGAAACGGGCAAATGTTGATTGTAGGAGCAAGATGTGTGATGCTTTCAACCCTACCCCAAGAACAAAAGCATGAAAGCCTCTCAAAGCATACCAAACTAACTTTCCATTACAAGAACAAAAAGAGGCAATCTGACAAGATTGATAAGTGTGCATACCAAAGTACAAGACATTCTAAATGACAAGTTTTCTTCCAAATGACTATTCATGGTAACTATGACAACATTGGAAAATTAAACGATAGCCATTTAAAAAGGAATTTAATAATGAATGATTCATTTTTATTTGACTGATGGGGCCACAACACTGGTACAATCACTTTTAAAGTTTTTCTTTCAGTTCTAGTTGCATTTTCCACTAATACTGACAATGCTGGTGGTATTTATTGGAAAAAAATATTTATCACCTTCATATTGTTTTATTTTAACACCAACAAAAGGCTTTACCTATCACCCTAAGATAGGATAGTGCTTTAATGAAATAAAAATATAAACTTATTTTGTTCCTAGTTAAAGCTCTAGTTCTGAACTCCATTATATTGAGTTTCTTGTGCCTTCTTATCTTCTAAGAGTTCTTTCATATCAATGTTCTAAAAGGTCAAATCGGGTATCCGTTTGTATCTGTGAGTCAAGCCATGAGCCTCAACCCACTAAAATAATTTTTTAAAAATCATTAAACCAAAAAGTATATTCATCATAAATTTTAAATCACTTAAAATTATTAAAATTGTCAACAACAAAATATTTCAATAAAGCTGGAAGTCTAATTTACAACTAGAAACATATAATTGATCAAACGAAATAGAAAATAATAAATTAACAAAGTTGTAATCACGTAACATGACTATCAATCCACACCTACAATTAGAATTCATATAAAATTAAACAATTTGCCAGCTATTTATGATTTTTGCTTCTTTCTAATCGAAAAGAAAAACACATAGATGAGACCTAAAACATTTTAAAAAATAAAAATAACGTGCCATTGCTGCCACAAATTGTACATTCACTTGGGAGAGGGGCGCAGTTCAGTTATAGGAGTAGAGGACTAGGCAAGCACAGACTTTTTCACTTCTTCTTTCTGAAATTACAAATTCTTTTCATTTTTAGTTTTTAAATTTAGGTAACGTTTACAACCCAAAAAACTCTTTAATCATTCTAGCCTCGTAAAAATCAGCCAAAAAAGTTGAGGCTCATAAAAAGGCCAGACCGTGGAGTGCATACCAAAACTGCTGGAAGTTCTGTCTCAAACCTTGTGCCTCAGCAAGTCAAGAAGTAAGTCAAGGCAAAGGGCACTCAAAACATAAGCTTCGAGGCTCCTATGAAAGCCCCATGCAATGCATCGACGTGTAAGCTTTATGTTGGAGCATTGTTCCAGATTACTTAAATGAACACAGAAACCATAATTCCTACAAAATCCTCTGCCAACAATGAGCATGTATTGTCACCAACAAGTCTAATATGAAAGCGTATTCAAATTCTGTAAAGAAAAGGGCTTTCAAAATTTTAGAGGACCATAACATTGTAACAGAATCTCATGCGTAGACACATTTTCCAGTCTTATTGCAACGTAATAATTAGGACTGTGTTAATGCACTCCATTATCCGTTGATTGTAACAAACTGATAATCTAAACTTGTACATGTAAACAAAAGTAGAACGATTGTAAAATTCTTATGTACACATTAATATTGTAAGGGTTTTTCCAGAAAGTAATATTGATTACTGTTCATAGAAATGTTATTTTCGGGATATGACTGGACTAGGTTCTAAAACTTCTATTAATAAAAACTTAAGATAATTATCGCATTTATTATTACCATATCTAATATTAATAGTTGAGTGGGGACTGTAGGTACCAATCACTTATCACTATGATTAAATAATGTTAGCTAGTTTGATCGTTAGACTTTACAGTGGGAAGGCATGCTCCTGGAATTTTCTACTTTATAGTCCAGTTACAATGAGCTGCATGTTACTGAACTAAAAAGGAAAATAACATGGAATGGTGCATAAACCATTCAAGAACATGCAATAGTTTTAAATGACTACACACAACAAGAGTGAAAACCAGGCATCATTCACTAAACATGACTGGCTTCAGGAAAGAAAAATGACGTGTAATGATGTAAATGAAGTTTAGTATTCTGATTCTGGCAAGTCATTTAATTGACTGTTAGCATTTGCCAATAAATTAAATTCTGCCAGCATAGTATCTGTAATCAAGCAAAAACCTTCAAAAATGGAAATTATTTTAAAACCTAGAGAAGATAAAAACTTACATGAATGACCAAGACAGGACATTGGACCAGCGAAATTTTGTCAATATTCTGAAACAAACAAAAGCAGTCAGTCAGTACAGGAAGATTGGTCCACATGATATCAAGATGGGCTTTGAGCAATAGTCACGTGGAAAATGAATTTTACCTTATAAATATCAAACCAGTATGTCTGCTTAACAGGATACATCACTCGAAGTCCAGACAGAATTGGGCTGTGAAGAACAACAGCCCTTAATCTAGACAAACGGGAAGCCAAATCCAAAGTCGGTCCACTCCCAACAGACTGCCCATACAATACAATATCTTCTTCTTTCACTCCGTACGTGTCTTGAAGGCATCTATATGCAGCTTCTATATCAGCATACGTGTTCTCTTCAGTCGGCTGTTAAAAGAATATCAAATGCACAATTTAGCAACTTTCGTCTTAAAATTCTTTCAGGACTGGTGAATCTGTTCTCGTACCTTTCCAGTGGAATGTCCATACCCAGAATAGTCATACCTGCAAAAAGGAAATTTGAAGTTCAGAAAATATGACCAAAATCCACACCTGCCTGCCTACTTTTTCCCATGCGGTGGTTGTAAAGCATCAAAAGGAAAAGTAGAAACTGTCCTTACAGTTGCATAGCTCAAAAAGAAAAAGAAGGAACCCTAAATGTGTACGGGAGGGTTAAAAACAATGTTCATAATCCAACCCTAAATGTCCACTAGAGGGTTAAATCCTTGTAATGCTTTTCTGTTCCAGTTAAATACGGCAAGGCTGTTGAAGGTTAATTTTGTTAGTGCATAGCTTTTCTATCCATCTTAGCTCAGACTATTAAAAACCCACCAAAAGAGGATGAAAAAACTGCATCTTGCAAGTTGCATCTTCCAACAGTTCAAAAGGATTTTAATTGTTATTAAAACCAAATTAACCATAACAATTGCACAAAAGATGGCACCAATTATCACAATTTAACCTTTAAAACTCCTTAAGCTGCAATAACAAATGCTTCTCTCTCAATAACTGCCTCTATCTACCTAAAAAAAATAAAATATAAAATTGAAAACCTTTAAATTGGTCAATCAAATCTTCTCAAATTCTATATACCAGCATTTCTCTGTTTGCACCCACACCGCCTCATGTCAAAGAAACATATATACTCCATTATGTACAACAATTCCTTTAAGTTGCATCCTTATCCGTTCTAATACTACACTTAACCAAATTCATAGGAAATCACGAGAAAATAAGTAGAAATGATTGAGTTACCCTACCCCATCAAATTGACGCGAAGATGGAGGCTAAGCTCATTTAAGAGGTCGTACATCTGGCCAATATCGGCGGCGTTTCCGTGGGAGTACAACAGCGTCAGCTTTGCCTCCGGGTTCTTAACATACAATGTCACGATCTCCATCCCCTTCTTCGTCTTTAGTTTCAACACATCCACGTTCTCCTTCTCCGTAACCTCCATCATCCGCAATCTCCCAGTCCCCTCCTCCTCCTCCACCCTGTACGACGGAGGGTCCGGCGGAAAAAAAGCCAATTTCGCTGCTATCGACGAGGTAACCGTCCCCATCTATATAAATAATTGAAAAATCAAATAAATATAAAATTCTCTGTGTAAACAGACACACTGTTCTACATGTAAATACATACAAATTGATAAAATTGTGAAACTCATTCAAAAAACGAGGGATTTGTAGGGCTGAAAAGGGTTCGATTTTGCTGATATTTAATTATTTATTTATGAATTTAGTGAGATTGTGAATAGATACGAGAGCGTATGTATTTTTGAAAGGGAAATGGAGGAGGGATTTTCGGCGGTAAAACGGAAAGCGAAACGTGTCACAATGTAAGATACTCAAAATTGGGCAGTAGTACGGTAATTCCGAGCATCCCGTTCATTAACTAAACTCGCATTTACGGGATTATGGATTAGAAACTATAATGCGAATGCGTTTTTATTTTTACCTCGTACATACACAGAAGGGACCTAGAATCTTACCTCCACGGATTTTAGACAGGGAAGAATACAACAAATAAGAAGATAATTACAAGAATTATGCTTATGGGTACATATTGGGGGCGCCTGAGGCCAAAGCATTATCCTAATTACAATTAATGCTACTAATGTTAATAACTTTATTCCAAATTAAAAACTAAAAAAATTGATTATTTCTTATTAATACTTTATTTGTTTGAAATTTTTTGAATGTATTTTGCTATTTGTACATCGAGATTGACTCCCTGATGTACAACCCCTCTCACAAGAGAGGATTTGTGAAGGAATCTGTACACTAGGATGTGTACACTTAGGAAAGCCCCTTGTGAATACTTTGTTCGTGTTATAATTGTGAGAAGTAATGTGCCGTGGCCCACTCAAGTCAATTGGGGTAAGGCTCATCGTGCTCGAGAAACTTTTATTTGTTCATAAAATTATCTATGCATTTGAAGTAGGTTAATCTATACACGCCGTCCTCAATATATAATCACTTATGCATTCCCTCCAATATTTTTTCTTATCTCATCTCAATTTTTATTGTGCATTTTCGTCATTCTTCATGGTTCCATAAGAAAACGTTAAATTTGTTATAACTATGCTCAAACTTACATTAACACTAAAGATAATATATGAAAAAAGGAAAGAAAAATATGGGAAACAACATTAATCTCCAAACCCCAAGGTATAAAAGCCAAGAAGAATTTGGGTTTTTATTTTATCTTTTCAATTAAAAAAATTGGTACATTCGTATTTGAACAAGAATTCAAATGCACATTTAGGCATAGGTTGAGGACTAGACGTGTAATAATTTTTCCGAGCTGATTAACTTTATAAATAACAAACAATTGATCTGTTTTAACGGTCAAATTAAGGACTGGTCCATCCATTCTTTCTTGAAATGAAAGTTTAAACTGCTGCAGTGACGGAATTGATAGCTTAACAGTTTAATTATTCTTAGCAAGCAAAAAGCTGCACATATTGAAGAATTCAGATTCAAAGTTATAGCTGCTATCTTGTTGTGATGGTAGAAAATTCTTAGGAAAAAAGGTATGTAACCAGTGTTGAAGAGATAGGAGAAGTGTAAAATCTCATAATTTTCATAACCTCTTTCCTTCAACACCCAACACCTTAATCTTAATGGATAATGTACTATGTAGAAGAATTGTATCAAATGTGGCCCATTTGTGTGCATCAGCGCATGCGTATTAATCAAATGACAGCTTACGCCTCGTGATTGGCAACTACAACTATTTTATCCACTTGAAATTTACATTTATAAATCATAAATTTAAAATTTCTTCAGTTTTATTATTTTATTAATTGAGTTTACCCAGGTCTTGCATGCAGAACAATCATGCAAACAAACACTTTAAAGTAGGAATTTGGATGAAAAATTGACATTTTTCATGAAAAATAAATGTAATCAAACACACGTTAAGAAATGAAAAATAATACTGGGTCATTCAAAATTGAGGTCTATTGCTTGGCATTCCTCTTGCCCGCGATTTCTCTCAGCCGCACCTAGATTCTATTGCTGGTGTTCTGGCTTGAACTATTTAACGGCAGGTTCATTTCAAAAGCAAACAAGAACCTGGTCATTCAAAATATAGGTCTATTGCCCGGCATTTCTTGTTGAATTACATTTTGTATCATATGGTTAATTTAGTCTTTAAACTTTCTTTCTCCATTCTGTTAGAGATGCTGATGTGTATATGTAGTTACACACTGGTAGTGTAACTTCACTTCTTCAATTGTATAGAAAACAGAAAACCAATTTTCCCGCCTCTTTCTTCCCTCTTCAATTTTCACTCTCTACATTTTAACATGGTATCAGAGCATTGAAGCTTCCATACGCTAATGGCAAAGGATTCGGATATTCAAACAGAGATCGAAGATGAGCTTCAGCAACTTAACTCACCAGTTGATCGAATGACTACAGGAACAGCTGCTGAAAATGTAATTTCGATGATGAACAGGCTGATCACTGATCCGAATAGCCCATACTATTTGCATTACTGTGATAACACTGGAATGCAACTCATTTCAGTCATACTTGCTGAGGATAATTACGCGACATGGAGTCGTGCGGTCATTATGGCGCTTAGTGTGAAGAACAAGGAGGGGTTTATTGATGGATCTATTGTAGAACCGCCTCAGGAGGATCTTCTTCACAGTGCTTGGAGGAGATGTAATCATGTGGTTTCATCATGGATTATTAATTCAATTCCAAAGGAATTATATCCAAGCGTGATGCACAAAGACTCGGCAAGACAGATCTGGATTGAGCTGAAAGATCGATACAGCCAAGGTAATGGAACTAGAATCTATGAAATTAAGAAGCAGATTTCTTCTATTTCTCAGGCAAACAGTTCTATAAATTCATATTTCAATAGATTGAAAGGCCTTTGGGAAGAACCCGAGAACTATAGACCGAGTGTTAATAAGGTCGATTATAAATCTGAAGATCAAGTCATGCAGTTTTTGATGGGATTAGATGACCAATTCTCGAACGTGAGAAGTCAGATCTTACTGATGGATCCATTACCATCACTCAACAAAGTTTTTGCCCTAATTTTACAAGATGAAAGACAGAAAGAAGTAGTGGCTAAAAAACAGCAAAATTTTGATGCTGCTGCCTTTGCTGGTAGAATGATTCACAACTCATCTATCAATCAAAGGACTCATTCGTTCAATCAGCCACAAAAGAAAGACAGACCTATATGCACTTATTGTGGAATGAATGGACATATCAGGAGCAACTGCTTCAAACTGATTGGATATCCTCCGGGTCACAGGCTAGCAAAAGGAAAGAATCCAGTTGCAAATGCTGTTGGTTCAGTATCTCCAAACTCTAATTCTGATATTGTGAGTTCCCTATCGAATCTCACCATTACTCCAGCACAATGTCAACAGATCTTGGCCATGTTGGCCCCACAATTGAAAGGACAGATTTCAACTAACACTCAACAGCATCAGGAAGTGATCTCCCCATCACCCCAAGTACCAGAGCCTTTTGCTTTCTCAGGTAATCGTATGTGTTTTAATGATTCCATAGTAGCAGGAAAATGGATTTTGGACACAGGAGCTTCAGAGCATATGGTTTGTTCAATCAAAAACCTGATTACCGTGAATGCAAATATTAATGCCTCTGTGAGATTACCAAATGGCTCCACTGCCACAGCTACACATATTGGGACAGTGAAGTTGTTTAATGACTTAACTCTGGAAAATGTCTTAGTTGTGCCTTCTTTCCAATTCAATTTGATCTCTGCTAGCAAACTGATACTTCAACATAATTGCTTCATAATATTCATCCGCAACCATTGTTTTATTCAGGATCTTTCAACATGGAGGATGATTGGGGAAGGCAGACTTAAAGATGGACTATACAGTCTTCAGCATTCTGGATACCAATGCAATGATCAGTCTTCCATCCTTCATCAACAAGTTTCTTCAATTCCTGTAGTTAATTCCAATTCCAGTTCAAAATGTAATAATTCAGCATCCATTGTTTGTAATTCAATTGACAACATTGCTGTTGAAAACAAGATTGATGTCTGGCATTGTCGCTTAGGGCACTTACCTATCTCAAAACTTTCCTTCTTGCACAAGAGTACTCCAAACATTACTTTCAATAAGCATTTACATTGTTCCATTTGTCCCTTAGCCAAGCAGCACAAATTGCCTTTTTCCAATAGTGAAACGAAGTCATCTAAAGTCTTTGACCTCATTCACTGCGACATCTGGGGGCCATACACTGTCCCTTCTCTAGATGGATCAAAATACTTCCTTACAATTGTTGATGATTATAGCAGAATGACCTGGACCTATCTCTTACGTGAAAAGTCTCAAACTAAGTCCATTATTCAGTCTTTCTATCACCAAATCTTAACACATTTTCAGTGCTCTATTAAATTCCTTCGATCTGATAATGGACTGGAATTCCTCATGCCTGACTTTTATCGGGATAGAGGGATCATTCATCAACTAAGCTGTGTAGAAACACCACAGCAAAACGGGGTAGTTGAATGTAAACACCAACACCTTCTTAATGTTGCCAGAGCCCTCAAATTTCAGGCTAATTTACCTCATAAATTTTGGGGAGATTGTGTCCTTACTGCTACACATTTGATCAATAGAATACCTACTTCTGTTATTGGAAATAAATCCCCTTATGAAATGGTATATCAGGTCACACCATCTTATAATTATCTTAAGATACTTGGTTGCCTCTGCTATGCATCCACTCTCAAGAGAAATCGTACAAAATTCGATCCTAGAGCTACTCCTTGTGTCTTCCTTGGCTACCCTTATGGCATGAAGGCTTACAAGCTTTATAATCTCCAAACACAAACGGCATTTACTTCGCGAGATGTATCTTTTCATGAGTTCATTTTTCCTTACAAACATCCTGCCTTCCTTGATTCTTTGTCCACATCTTCTATACCCTGTCACACTGATCAAAGTCCATTTCCTACCTCATCTCATTCATTTCATGACTTCTTTGATCTACATTCTTTCCCACATACTTCTGATGAGGAAGTTTCCCCTGCCACTTCTCAGTTTCCCATTGATAATCCTCATGATAATACTCAACCTGCTTGTCCATTTCCTTTAGATACTACTACCTCATCTCTTCCTCCTTCCACACCAAACACATCTCCACCTGATATTCCCCCTTCCCCACCTCCTCTTTTCCCTCGAAGATCCAACAGAACCAAAAGAACTCCTTCCTTTCTTCATGATTATCATTACAGCCTGGTATCCAAGCTGCCTTCTCCCCAATCAAATCCCATGCTGGATAATCGTGTCTCTGGGCCTCAGTATCCTCTTGCAGACTACTTGGACTATAGTATGTTGTCACCAAGCCAGAGGCAATATGCAATAGCTTTGTCAACAATACATGAACCTCAGTCTTTTGGTGATGCTGCCAAAAATCAAGACTGGTGCAAGGCCATGGATGCAGAATATCATGCTTTGGTCTCAAATAATACATGGTCAGTTGTCCCTATGCCTACCCATAAGAATCCTATTGCCTGCAAATGGGTTTTCAAAATCAAGTTGAATTCAGATGGTACTGAGGAGAGAAAGAAAGCCAGACTTGTAGCCAAGGGGTTCACCCAACAGGCTGGCTTAGACTATGAGGAGACGTTTTCACCAGTTGCAAAGCTAGTTACCTTGAAAACTCTGCTTGCTATTGCTGCACAGAGACAGTGGTATCTTCACCAGCTTGACATAAATAACGCCTTCTTACATGGCGAATTGGAAGAGGAGGTATACATGATGATGCCACCAGGTTATGAGCAGCAGGGGGTGAATGGTGAAAAATTGGTTTGCAAACTAAACAAATCCATTTATGGTCTCAAACAGGCGTCAAGACAATGGAATGCCAAGTTGTCTTCCTACATCACTTCTCAAGGCTTCAGGCAGTCGAAGTCTGACTATTCTTTGTTTAGCAAACAAGATGGCTGCTCATTCACCACACTTCTCATTTATGTAGATGACATTATCATTGGAGGCAATGATCTCACTTATATTGAGAAGTTCAAACGAGATTTGAATGAACAATTCAAATTGAAGGATCTAGGTGTCCTAAAATACTTCTTAGGACTTGAAGTTGCAAGAAACTCTGATGGCATATCTATTTGTCAAAGAAAATATGCACTAGAAGTATTAACAGATTCAGGATACCTCGGTGCAAAACCAGCTAGCAGTCCATTACCACAGAATCTGAAGCTAAGTAAGGATGATGGTGAAGCCATTGTGGATGCAAGCATGTATAGGAGATTGGTGGGGAGGCTTCTCTACTTGACAATCACGAGGCCTGATCTGTCATATGTTGTGCAGGTCCTCAGTCAATTTCTTCAATCACCAAAACAGCCTCACCTAGAGGCAGCATTTCATGTATTGCGGTACCTAAAGGGAACACCTGGGCAAGGAATGTTTTTTGCTAAGAAATCTGACTTGCATCTCAAGGGGTACTGTGATGCAGATTGGGCGGCATGTTTAGACACTAGGAGATCTGTTACTGGCTATTGTGTCTTCTTAGGGGATTCACTAGTGTCATGGAGATCCAAGAAACAACACACGGTTTCCAGGTCTTCAGCTGAGGCGGAGTACAGATCAATGGCAGCAACAGTTTGCGAGTTCAGTTGGTTGAGGAACATTCTCACAGACTTGGGAATGCAACACACTAAGGCAGCATTGTTGTTTTGTGATAATCAGTCGGCTATACACATAGCTAGTAATCCCGTATTTCATGAACGTACAAAACATATAGAGATAGATTGTCACTTAGTACGTGATAAGGTCCAAGCAGGTGAAGTGAAGACATTACATGTTGCCTCACAAAAACAGTTGGCAGATCTCTTAACAAAACCTTTAGGAGGAGCCAAGTTCAAATCTCTATTACTCAAGATGGGAATTTTGAACATTCATTCCTCATTTTGAGGGGGCATGTTGAATTACATTTTGTATCATAGGGTTAATTTAGTCTTTAAACTTTCTTTCTCCATTCTGTTAGAGATGCTGATGTGTATATATAGTTACACACTGGCAGTGTAACTTCACTTCTTCAATTGTATAGAAAACAGAAAACCAGTTTTCCCGCCTCTTTCTTCCCTCTTCAATTTTCACTCTCTACATTTTAACATTTCTCTTGCTCGCGATTTCTCTCAGCCCAAATTCTATTGCCGGTGTTCCGGCTTGAACTATCCAACGGTTGGTTCATTCAGGAAGTAAACAAGAAGTTGAAATCTTCATTGATTCAAAGAGATGACGAACAAAGGTATTTCCCTTCCTCATTTTAATGTGATATTGGTGGGTGAAAAAAATGGGGGTGATGTCAAATTCAAACTAGATGCTATATTATTTTAGATGTGAATATGTCGAAAAGTTGTAAACCAATTTTCAAATCCATGTTTTACAGGAAAATCTGTCAACCCTAGCAACCGACCCGACCCAACCCGACCCGATTCGAGTTGGGTTGGGTCGATTTTGCGGTTTTCGGTTTATGGGCCCAGCCCTACTTAAAAGACTTTAGATAAAAAGTAATGCAACCCTTCCGAGATTTACTTCATCAAATATCGAACTTTCATGCAAGCAAATGGGTTTGTATTACTTTGGCATGAAGTTTTACGTGTTTAGCTAAGCTTTAAAAGGTTACATTTAAAATAGTAGTTATATTCTATATATGTTTGTACATTTGATATTCTCCACTTCTAAAGATCCTGATAAGCTCAATTTTGGTGTAGGTAAGAAATAGAAGTTTAGTAATTTTGATAAAAGTGATGAAATTTATGATTGAAAAATT
Organism: Fraxinus quadrangulata; assembly: GCA_903798255.1. Lineage (NCBI taxonomy): Eukaryota > Viridiplantae > Streptophyta > Magnoliopsida > Lamiales > Oleaceae > Fraxinus > Fraxinus quadrangulata. The sequence goes on from CAIGRB010120281.1 coordinate 24,335, forward strand.
ATAGATCCCATAAAATGTATGATTAAATTATTTGTTAATTTTGACTTAAACCAAAATTAAAATTTTAATCCACACCAAACCGGGGGCTAAATGTTTTCATGATTTACATGGAGCTTTTCGTATATTATTAAAGAATTACGAACATTAATGTTGATGTGTAATGAAATTAATTGTTGTGATTGGTAATGATTATATATTGGTTTGATTCTAATTGTTGAAAGAGCGTAAGGCACCCCGGTAGATACAATTTTGCTACTCGTACTTCAAGACTTACATAATATCCCATAGCACTGTATCATTAAATAGTTTAAACACAAATAGTTTTTTCATGCAATCATTTTCCTCCAACACACCTCTTGGAAATTTATTTATTTATTTATTTAGCAAAGTAGAATAATTCTTATAGATCAATCTTGCTACATGTATATCAATGCTTAAATAACGACTTACATAATAATAACACACTATCATTGGATAGCTTAAAACACGGACAGCTTTTCATCCAATCATTTCCCTCCAACTCATCACTTATGCATCATGTTTGGATTGATTTATAAGATTAACATCTTATAAGATTACCATCTTTTATATAAATTTGATAATCTGCACTCTTATTATATATAGTAAAGTAACATAATATCATTTTTCGCCAAATTTTAATAAATTAATTTATTAAATTTCATGGAGGATTAGATCTAGTAAAATTATGAGATACTTGATCAACTTGAAATATTTTCTGATTTTTGGAACAGAAACAAATATCACTGGTTTGAAAAAATCTCTAGAAGCATCACAAAATGTCTCGTTTTCGAACTCTGAAAATAGTGAGGTCTATCACAAACAAAATCATGACCGTTTATCAAGTGATGATAAAAAAAATCGTGATTCAGATGCAAATGTTGATGAGTTGTGAAGTTGATGCGCAGGAATTACAAGGGACCTGACAGGCCTCGACGAATGCCGCCCGTCAACAATCACAAGCCTACAGAATAATTAATTAATTAATTAATTATGCAGCTAACCTTAGACTTCACAATTTGTGCTACCTATCAACTGAGGAGTTCATTTTCTGCATATTGTAATCAAAACAAGCACTTGTTTATTATGTTCTATTAACTTATAACATTATAATATTTATATTCCCATATCCAGCATACACCAGATAGTATTTGTCAAGTGTAAAATATACTTGCTTCATAATAATTTTTTTAGAAATGGATAAAACCAGATATCATCTTACAATGAAATTATACGAGCATCTCAGTTTTTATATTTTTGGTTATTAAGCTTTTAATGAAATACGGTGACTTTTTGACAAGATTTTGAAAAGTAAAAAAAAATTGATTATGAGATTAAGAAGCTGCTTTTAAATCTTATTGAATAATTTTTTGGAAGTATTTTTTTCCCCCTGCTCCTCTTAAAATTGTGAATGTGAATTTCACTATTCATTTTTGTCACATGAGTTATCACACTTGCCGTGTTCTAACTGAGATCCGCTACATTGAACTACCGTTCTTTGTTGACTAATAAGTATTTCAATTCNATTTCATTTCAAACATCAAATAAATTATTAGATTTATCAACTCACAAGAGCAGAAGCGGAATTTGAGACTGAAAGACGCAAGTCAGTTAGAACAAATGTGAGTTTCTACCTTTTTCGTATGTATATATAAAATATTTTTTTTTTGGAATAGGATTTCGTAAAAGGTTAATGGTGTTTTTGATAAGAAATAGAAGAAAAAAAATAATTCTAGACATTTCCGTGGTTACACGGACATGCCCATGCGTGCAGGGAAACATCTCCGTGCGCGCACGGACGGAGATGTCCGTGTGCGCATAGAGATGTGCTTCCGTGCGCGCACAGAGATGTGCTTCCGTGTGTCTCCGCATTTCGCGGAGACACAACTCGGTGTCTCCGCACAGTGCGGAGACACGCTGCGCACTCTTTTTTTATTTTTATTTTTACACAATGTATATGATGCAATTTGCTTGTGTAAAAAATTAACATCCAGATTTCACCATAGGAGTTAAGTATATTCACTAATTTTCACTCATTATATATTTTGATTTTGATTCCCTTATTGTTTTATAGAACTCACAAATCAAAAAGAAGAAACTTGACGGAATTTGAGACTGAAGGAAATTTTTAATTTGCAAGTCAGTCGGAACAAATGTGAGTTTCTTCTTTTTCTTTATCTACTAATATATTTTTTTGGAGTAGGATTTTAAATTTGCAAAGGCTAAATGGTGTTTTTGATAAGAAGAGTATTAACTAGAAGGATTAAGAAGGAAAAAAAAAATCCCAGACATGTCGATGTGCACACGGAGATGTCCATGTGTGCATGCGTGTCTCCACACAATGCGCACTCCGTGTCTCCACATTGCACATGAAGACACAACTCGGTGTCTCCGCACAGTGTGGACACACGACTGTGCAGAGACACGCCGCATGCAATTTTTATTTTTTTTAATACTGTTTCAATTCATTAGCTTTTCCCTGCTGATAAATTAAAAAAATTTCAAAAGGTTACTCGCGTTTAGATGGTCGTCCTTCGAATAAAATAACGCAACATTTGCATATAAGTGTCAATTTTGGGCGATGACCCTATTGTCGAAAGCTCACGATGATTCTCATTAAACTCACTGCTTTGCTATGACGTATGAGGGATTTTGAACATTTCAATTCGTTTGCTAAGCGAAAACGGCACTTAATGTTTTTAGTTGATTGTTTTCAGAATTTATTTATTTTGTTTTGTAGCGTAGCCCATTGAAATAGCCAGATTAGATTACTTTCGTAATAACCAGAAACAAATTTGTGCTGATCTTTATCAAGGTATTGTAGATAGTGTTCAAAACGGGAAAACAAGAGGGTACAAAATTGGAAAGAAATTTGTTTTACTACAATCCTTTACGTGTGTACCTAGAGATATGCTAAGGAGATACTTAGATGCTATGGCTCTTGTCCAACGTTATGGAAAGTCAGATATATTCTTAACTATAACATGTAATCCGAATTGGCCAGAAATTAAGCAAAAATTGAAACATAATGATGAAGTTCAAAAGCGACCGAATCTAATTGTACGTGTATTTAGAGCAAAATTAGAAGAGTTTAAAAATGATTTGTACAAGAACAATATTTTTGGTCCCGTTGTTGCTCATATATACATGATTGAATTCCAAAAAAAGTGGGCTTCCTCACGCACATCTATTGATAATTTTTAACTGTGGTCATAAGATTTTTTTCGCTCAACAGGTTGATAGGATAGTCTCTTGTGAAATTTCTGATAAAAACAAACCCCCTTATCTTTATTCAGTTATTGTAAAGCACAATATGCATGACCCTTGTGGTAACCTTAATCCAAAAAATGTATGCATGGTGACAAATAATGATTGTAAGAATAAATATCCAAGAGATTATTGTAATAGCACTATATTTGGAGATAATTCATACACATTGTAAGACGTCGTAAATATTTATTTTACATTGACATCTGGATACAAATTTCGTTTCACACAGTAGATAGTTCCCAAATTTATCATTATAAATCCAATTTTCTATAGTTGACATTCTACAAATTTCTGAGATATTTTACTATTGATTTCTATAAATATCCTACCTCAATATTTGAACGATACAAACATGCAAAGTCAGAAAGTTGAACTCTTTATATTTTGCCAACTTCTAGCTTCTTTCAGGTAAATATTCTAGCTTCTTTCAGGTAAATTTTTTTTATTTATTATGTATTTAGTAAGACTCACTCTTTATTTTTATTTTTTTTTTCTAATTTGTGGTTTAATGTAGTCTTTAGATTTCAACAATGACTCCACCTTATAAATTCATACCACAAATTTCGGCTTCGGAAACTAATTGGTCAGCCAAAATTATAGTTGTAGGAAAGCAATCTCCTAAAACAACTCGACATTCCAATAGTCGTTATCAAAATCTTACTCTAATGGATTTATAAGTATATTGTCTCCAATGCAACTGTTAAAGATATCAAAAGTGAATTCTGAAGTTCACCTAGAGAAAAAATTTGGACTATAACTGGGAGAACAAAAATTGAAGAGGTGCATGAAGATCATTTGAACTTTTTATTCTCAAAACACGAACTTACTTCATTTGATCAACTACAGAAGCACATGGACAAGAACACAAACATAAGTAAGTTTCCAATTTCAAGTTACTTTTTTTTTTCATACCGTACTTTTTCCCTTCCTTACTATTCATCTATCCAAAATATATACAATTTTTTTTGTAGGTGTGGTAGGTGTTGCCATAGACATACGGCAGAAACTACTAATACAAACAAAATTTGATACAAAAACCTTTCTACAAGATGTTTGAATTGAAAAAAAAAAAAATTCTTACTGTAATACTAACCCTGTAGGATACCTTTGCTGAAGAAGAAAGTAATAAAATACTTGAAAAACTAGCAAATAGACCCATGAAATGGGCTACAAATATCAAAGTCTCTCCGTTCGTTCAATGGTAAATCTATTACACTATAGTTTTATTCTAATTTTATAAAACCACAATATACAAATTCTTCTTTGTCATGCAGGTATCATTTTTTCTACAAAAGTAAACAACACTTTATTCATTGATGCTGAATTAGTTTTTGTTGCAGAGTACAAAAGTTGGCATTCTACTATATTTAATACACATATTTCTTCAACATATATTCCTGTAAATTATATACAAAACTAAACATGTAATTGTTTTTGCAGGGTGGAAGCTAATAGAGAAACCATGGACAAACTCATAGAAAATAAACCATTTGTAACTGTTAGCCCACCTAAATTTACACCTCCAACTGAGAAGAAGTTTACACCAATTGCTGATTTGTTGGGAACCTATCTACAAGTAATTATAGATTATTTTATGAAATATAAAATGTTTTATATACAGTAAAATACTTTTTTCGTTTAATTATATATACATTTTTATTTTCAGGAGATATTCTATTGGGTAAGTGCGCGATGGAAAATCAACAAAAAAAAAAAAAAAAACCTTCTCGTACATATCTTGCAGTAATTGCAAAAAGACATCCAATGGAGATTTTGGAGAAATCCACAAATGTAGATTTTGCAAATATGAACAAGCAAAGGCGATTCTAAGGTAACTTAAGTATATTTAAATCTTTACTAGAAGTTTTATTTTTAATTCAAACATTACTAGAAGTTTTAATTCAAACATGTATAGAATACATATTCCTGACTAAAATTTTTTATTCTCTATAGAGCNATAGAATACATATTCCTGACTAAATTTTTTTATTCTCTATAGAGCAAATGCTTTGATTCACCTTGAAGATAAGTCAGGATCATTGGATGCAACTATCATAGGAGATGCTGCAGAAACATTGCTCGAAACAAATGCTGATGTATTAATGAATTACTCTCCAGAGGTAAAATTTTCACCCCTCAAATCTTTAAATATAATTCCAAACAAAAAGAATACCAATTTATTAATACATATTTCATTCGCAGACACCAACAGCATATTTGAACATCATTAAACTAGAGAGACAAATCGAACTATTGTTTTATTTAAAAGTGTCAGAAAAACACCACACTCCATCTGAATATCGGTTTGAAATCATCACAGCAATCATTGATAACAACATTTCAAATACAACTGAAGATCAAACTGAAGAAGAACATAGAAAAAATAAAAACAAGATGTGCAGCCAAGTCAGTGAATCTTTTATACAGAATGATGAAATCCGTCCATTGAACACAAAAAGATCTCTTTTTAAAGTACAAGTAATAACTACTGAAACAAATCATAAAAAGAAAAAAATCAAGAAATCAATGTCTTCAACTTGAAAGAAAACCATGAATGGTATCTTTTTTGTCGAAGTTGTGTACTCTATTTTACGTTAATGACTTCTTACTCAATCATTCAAAATGTTGCAGCATTTCATAAATATTGTAACTTAAGTATGGTTTTTGTGGGACGTCTTACGAAGTTGATGTATTTAAAGTAAAGTTAATCTATCAATTTCAGAATAGTGAAGTTTAGCATGTAACATTTTTTTATATATAATATGATATGTAATGGTATTTAGTTGTTTATTTGTGTTCCAAATTTATTTTTGGAATTACAAAAAAAATATATAAATGTATATATTTTTATTGCTTAAAGCAATATATATATATGCCAAATATTTGGTTTATGTATAGTATATGCAATAAAAGGTTATTGGTTAATAGAAAAAAAAGTATAAATAATTATTTATTCATTTTTACATTTATATTAAATAATAAACATAAAAAAAAAAAGAAAACAAGCTCCGCATAAATGCTGAGCGTGAGCTCCGCATTATGCGGAAGTCACGCTCGGCAGAAATGCGAAGCAGAGCTCCGCATCTACGGAGCTCTCGCTCCACAAAAATGCGAAGACAACTCCACATTATACAGAGCTCGTGCTCCGCATATGCGGAGCTTCGTACTCCGCATAATGCGAAGAGAGCTCCACATTATGCGGAGGTGGTGCTCCGCACACGCCGCATTTCTGTGGAGCGTGTTATTTTCCAAAAAAAAATATATTAATTTTGCATTTCCTAAATTACTCATTTTTTAAATAAATAAGATAAATTAATATAATCATAATTACAAATATATTTTTTTATTATATTTAAGCAATAATATAATA
>CAIGRB010120281.1:41692-60485 GCA_903798255.1 Fraxinus quadrangulata
ACTCAACTTAATAGTTATCATCTACATCGGATAAACAAATCTGCTATATTATCTTTCAACATCCAGTATTCCAAGATATAGGATTATAATGTTTATTGGTTCGTAATTTCATCCTTTTTCATTCAATAAATTGCCTTGCACATGGTATGAGCACATTACACTAAATTTTTTTCTTGATTCTCTTTAGTTATCTAAACTCCAAGTATAGATCTGAGACTGTTGAATTATTCAGCTCAAGTATAGGCTTCAGAAGCATTGAATCAATGTGTCGCTATAAAGTAGTGACATAGTAGTCAGGAAGACGACTCAGGATGAGCACAAATGTGTACCATTCTTCATCTTTACTCGATAACCATAAAGATGATCTTTGCCCTTTGTTTTCCTTAGCAATAAAGTAAACAATCTATTAATGTTTGGACATAGTAAAGTTACTTTGAATATTTTGATGTCTTTTTTTGTATTCCAAAATGTATATACTCTAAAGTGCTAACAAGCACTACTATTATTCAAATTCTTTATAAACCCTCTAGCAAAATATACAACGATTCTATTAAACCACTTTGAATAACTCTTCGATGATTCCCAAAATCCTTTAGCATATAAAACAATCAATCACACTAACATTACCTTAAAAAAAATGCACGGACATCCAACTAGTAGTTAGAAAAGCTTAGAAGAAACCGATATAAGATGGTTTCATTAGATTTAAGGGGGGTTGGGATTAATGCTCATCCATTTGCACATTTTAGGTGTATACCCCTGCCTAATTTTAGCAAAGTTTTATTGAAGTTATATTTTGACAAATCAACGAATAAATAAATTTAATATCTAATTTATTAAATTGCGCAGATGAGTATTTCTAAACATTCATGTCTCCATAGAAGTAATGAATTGGTCCTAAATGAACAATCAACAAGCGAGGACAAAAACAAAAATTGGTGAAAATTGAAATATGAATTAAAAGGGGGTCACATGTAGACTGTCCCACTTCATTTGATGTGAAAATGTAATATGGGGGACAAAAATAGTATCAAACGGGACTTTTTTTTTATTGATTTGACAAAATAAAGACCTAGTCAAGCTGTCTTAATTTTGTTGACTTGGTCTCAATAAAGACCTAGTCAAGCTGTCTTAATTTTGTTGACTTGGTCTCAAATCCCTACCCTACTAGGTTTTTAAGTGGTTTTGGAAAAAAACACGGTATTTAAAAAACGTAACTGTTAAAAAACGTAAAGCGTGATAAAACGTGGAGAACGAATTTTGACATAGGCGAGCTTAGCGTTAAAAAGTGTTTTTTTATTTTAATATTATTTTAAATTTTAAAATCAATCTAAATATTATTTAATAATTAAAAGAAAAATTCGTAAAAATCTTTTAAAGGTGTAAAAAGCACGCACTAGGCACATCTAGGTGTGAAAAAAAATTATATAAATCTAATTATATAAATATCGTGACGTACTCTAGTTAAGTTTTTTTTTTTGTGCATGAATAATGAGAAAATTTCGAATTTTCGTCCGTCACTTTGGGTTTGTGAAATTCCATATTTGCCCTTTGTTGCTAATTACGACCCGCCGTCTCCGTGTGTTTCCTCCACCTACCGATCATCAACCCCATTTAATAACATGAAGTCCGAAACTTAGCACCGCATATATAATACTTGGAATTTCGTAGAAATAAGAGAAAAACCAATTAAACTTTGTTAGCCTGTTTGGGTGATTATATAAGAGGATGATCTAGTAATTATTTGAACTTTGGTTTGCACGCTATTATAAATTATTAAACGGTTGTTATATGAGCTAATTGGAAATAGGCGATCAAATTATTTGGGACTTTAGGCAATGTCTCTAATGGCTATAGCCAATTCCAAATTTGCCTACGCTCATCAAAATTGGCCTCAAAAAGTGATAGAAAAGCAAAGCCCTTCCTTCCAATCCAATCCGACGAAGCCACCTATTTCTCAGGGCAAAGGGCACTATATCATCCTAACTTCCTCAACTTCTCCTTGACTATCGCGTTCTTCTAAACATAACTTGGATTAACCTGATATTTGACGAAAGATTCTTGGCCTGGGTTAAATATGTTTTTCATCATATTTCAGTTGTTGTTGCTGTTTGGACACTTGGTTGTATCGGTACCTCGACAGTACTTGTCCTTGTCGGGCCCCATTTCCCATCAGTGTGTTGAAGACAGTTATTCCTATATTATCTTCTCCTCTAGATTTTTTTTAAATAAATAAATAAATAAAGAGAATTTCAATGGAGACATAATCACTTATAACAAAATATTTGTTGATGAGTCAAATAGAATCATCAACAAGAATCCATGAATAATCACAAATACTCATTAGTCAGTGTTTAAGGATAATATCGTCTTTTATATTGTCAACGATCACCAATAAAGCTTTTGACGTTGATCATCATAAAAATACACTTATTCTTTTTTCACTTATTTTTATTTTTTAAATAATTCCATGGTAATATAAGATTTCTTTTTATTATTAAAAACAAATAAAAAGTTAAGACCGAATAAATTCTTCTTTGGTATCGACAATCGAAGCACCATCAATGATTGTCGACGACATTATTATTAGTAATCACCAACGAATGTGTAGATAATCACTAATGACATTACTGTTATTAACTCTATTCCAATCATCGACAGAAAATGATATTCATCATCGATGATTATATCAATGATTATTTTTATATTTTAACTATTTTTTATGATCACATTTAAGTTTATTTGATATGAATTATGACCACCTTACCGGATACACACCACACATATATATGAAAATCATTATTTTTGTTGATTGTGTATTTCTTATTATATTAATTAATAGAATTGTTATATGTTTATTTATTTTTAGGGTAAACATACTTGGAAATTTAACTTAAAATTGCCTCAAAAAACTTCATCCAAAAATTAATAAATATATATCAAGTGAACTGTTCGAGAACATATATTTCTTCTTTTCTGGATTGGTTGACATTGGTTTTGTGAAGATTTCTTCTAATCATAAATATTTATTTTCATCATTGAAGGACGTTTGACTTTGGGTTAGACGAAACTAGTTGTTTTGTGGGTAGAAACAAAGAGGAAAATATGAAATAAATTTAAAAATAAGAAAAAGGTAAAATCGACCAAAACCACAGAGAACGCAAAGGCTGAAAAATCTTTGTATCAAAACCGCGTTCCTTTTTCAATATTTTTATTCCGTTACAATAAAAAGCATCTCATTCACAGTTGATAAACCACTGTTACTATCATCTTGCTGCCTTTGTCAACTGATCAAGATTCATGGGTCTTCGCTTTTTATGGGTGATTAATAGTTTTCGTTTAATCCGTTGAATTTCTTGATCTCTTGTTCAAATATAGCTTAAATTTGCTCGATATATTTATATTTTTTTCGTAGGTTATGTCTTTTTTTATCTTGATGAAGTTTCCAAGAGACTCTTCCGTTCATTGTGTGGATGTGTGTTTATAATTTATATTTTGCTGGTCTATGATGTAAACTTGTTAGTTTGAACCCCTCGCGCCTTTTTGTGTGTTGGGTCTTAATTTGGGGTTGTGTTCTTTGAACCTTTTTTTTTCTTTTTATTTTTTTTCTCCCCATTTACTTCTTTTCATGCTATCTTATCAATCACAATAAATTTGTTGATTAGCAATACTGCAAAATGGGATTTTGTTACTACCAATATTCCAAGTTTCTAATTTTCTACCACTTTGAATACTTGATTTAATATAACGAAGTCATGATAGTTATTTGGAAACATGGAGGAAAGGGGAAATAAAAAATTAGTTAAATGACGGTAAGATAAGAAATCTGGAAGCATATCTGATACGTGGAGTGGAATACAGTGATAGATGCACATTGAGTTAAATGTTTATGTAGTTAGCATTTGAGCGGCTATGAATTATTTGGATATTCTTTTGACACACTCACAAAGCATTGTAGAAGAAATGAATTGGGCTGCCTAAATTTTGTTTTAGCCTTTATTCAGATAAGAGTGTTCATTGAAATTCATTGTTATGATTTGCCTAAAGAATTGCATATGTTTCGATTATTACGTTTCTTGCTGACAAAAAACTATTTGCAAAAAACCAGTTAATCATTTGGATCAACTTTCATTTGAAAATTGCTTATGGAGTTTCAACTATATCAAAGAGTACAGATTCTTATGAACCTATCTTTATAAGAAACAAGATAAATGATATGAAAGGATAGGGTAGATAAATGGAGATGAAATAGTATTTACTCTGTCCCTCCTTTCAGTAAAAGTTGTTCACCCTGCAGCTAACAATTTACTAAAACTTTTTGGCTTGGCCAGTGATTGATTCATAAGAAGCACCTTTATTTGCATCTCATCATTGATAAAACCAGGAAAAGATGCTCTCGAAAAGTTCAGCATGCACTCTGAAGTTCTTTTGATGTGTCGAAGTTCCCTTTCAGTTAGATTTTTTGACTTAGTATTCCCACAAGTGTAGTTTACCAAGTGTTAATAATTGACGTAAACCATAAGATTTTTTGTGAAAATTGAAAGACGAATTGGGTTTTTGGTGAAATGATTATAAATGAACACATTATCTCTCATCGTATCTGTCTTTATGTTTAAAAACCTGCATAAGTAAAATTACGTGTTGGCCTATCATTAAATTATTCTGACATATATGCTAACAACTTGAATTTATAGTAGAAAATAGATGCTGTCTGAATTTCGAATTAGACTTCAAGCTACTTTAGTTACAGCTGGATTGGAAAAACCCAATCTAGATTTATCTCTATGTTCTGTTTTCCAGTTTATTCTTTGCTGTAGATACGTAGTTAGAAGCACTATAGAAAGAAAATTTTCTTTGATCCATGTCGAAGCCTTAGCTCTCAAGAAAACCAAGGAGAAAACCGACTGTATAAGCAAATAGCCAAATACTAAGGTTCCCTTGATAGAGCTCAAAAGCCCAAGGCAGACTCTAACTGGAATGAGTACGATTTATCTGTATAAAAAATTGCAAATCTGATAATAATAATAATCTTAAGCTTCCATCCTAGTAATTGAAATTCTAAAGCCTAACTGGAAAACACAAATAAAACTAGTTAGCAATTCCTAGAACAACTAAGAAACAATTCGTAACTGGGAAACCGTCCTAAAATAATAAAGTACATAGCATGAATAGTAACATGTCTTCAGTGCGTTTGTCTTCTATTCCGATTTTTCCTGTGTTGTCTTCAGTAACATTTCTTAAATCTCTATGGTATCACTATCATCCACTTGATTTGTATCATCTACTTGAGTTATTTTTCCATAATTAATAAGTTTCACTATTACCGGTTTGCTTATGTGTTATAATGTATCTGTTCGATAGCTGAGAAATGTCATTGGTTTCTGCTGCCATGTATTGGTCAGTTATGTAATCCTGCTGCCAAAAGTAGGTACTGACGAATTTCATGGTGTGAGAAGAGTTTTATATTTGATAATATATGACTTTCTTGTGCAATTACAGTGACAAACCCTGCCTACAAGATGTTTCCGCTGTCTGGTTCTGAAAAACAACAAAAATATGGTTCGTGAAACCGATTTGGTTATACTTGGCATCTCTGTTGGTGTGGCTGCTGGCATTCTTATAGCATCGCTCATACTTTTTGTCATTTGTTGGTACAAAAAACATGCTCATCTTCCCCGCAGTGCAAATGAGCGTTCCCTTGCCACTCTTCCTATACGAGAAAATGGTTTGGGTACTAGCATAGAGTCAAGTGCATCTATCTCAAATTCTGTAATTATCAAGAGATCAGATTATCTTGCCAAAAAACCTCAAAAATTCTGGTGGAGTAATCATAGTAAAGATCGATTTGCTTCAGCTTCTGGACTACCAAGATACTCTTACAAGTATGTAAGACCTAGATTTATATTAGCATTTGTTCTCTTTAACTTGTAAATTTGCCTCAATTTTTACAACTTCTAAAAGCTACTCTTTCCTTTTCCTTTTTCTCTGTTCTTTGATGAAGTGTTTCTGGAAATCTTGACACCTAAGAGTTGGTACATGTTGCTTGTTTAATTATTTCCTTGCACATGCCAGAGAAAAATAAAACAAAATTGTTTGAAGTTACCTCTTATTGTGTCACTGGGAGGGAGGGCGATGATTTGATTGTTATCTTTTCATTCTACATCTTCCGCACACTCCAAAAGCATCTTTCGCACACTCATCTTTTGGAATGCATTATGAAGTGGGTGTTTTCGGTCTATGAGTACTAAAGTTACTATGCACCCTCTTAAATGGGTAGATACGAGAATGGAGACCAAAAGTTGCCTAGTTTTACAAGTACTATCTGCTTGCTAGTTCAATTTTCATTGCAATGGGTAGTGCTTGGACAAAAGAGAGTGATACCTTGTAAGCCAGTCACTAAAACCCTGGGGATTTCGCTGCAAGTGTGCAGTGAGAGATGGAGGGAGGGCTGAGTAAATTTGGGTGTTTCTTTTTAATTATTTTCCACCCTTTTTAAAGCATTGCATGGAATGCCTGATCTATTTCCTTTTGGATTTTCAGAGACATTGAGAAGGCGACACAGAACTTCACCACTATTCTAGGAAAAGGCTCTTTTGGTCCGGTGTATAAAGCTGTAATGCCTACTGGTGAACTGGTTGCTGTAAAAGTTCTTGCTTCCGATTCTAAACAGGGGGAAAATGAGTTTCACACAGAGGTAATAGCTAAGTTGATTTTAACGGTCTTGATGCTAAAATACGAATTTTCCCTTATTACTTAACTTTCAGACAAACTTTTGTACTTCCAAATGTATCACTTATGCCCTTTAGTTCTACTAATGGAGTAATGGCACACTTAATTCTAATATGTTGAATAGCTATCACAAGCAAATAAGAATACGACCTGAAAATCAGATAGGTTTCTTTCTTTCTTTCCTGACAAACAGGAAAGAGAGATGAAGAAATTATCAGTGCTGTGTAAAAATTGGAAATGTTGCCTGAGAATACCTCCAAGTTAGTGAGAAGAGAATATTATACTATAGTGCCATGCAGAAGTCTGTGGAATCCACTGTTATATTTATTTCTGGTGTAAAATCATATTATCTGAAATCGCCAATGTTATTTGGTATGTTGGTTCTCTGAAAGAAAGAACAGTTTCTTTCCCATCCCATATTTTGTCTTGAATATTTGCAGGTTTCTCTGCTTGCTAGGTTGCATCATCGAAATTTGGTGAATTTAGTTGGATATTGTGTTGATAGAGGACAGCGAATGTTAGTTTATGAGTTCATGTGCAATGGAAGCTTAGAGAACCTTCTTTATAGTAAGTTCATTGTTTTTAAACTTGTTAATACAGATTTTTCTATTCACTTGATACGAGTATCCATGCCTTTGTTTTTCTAAGATAAAATCTTGCATTGACATTTATACGAATATAGGATTTTTATCGATGAGCTCTACCATATTTCTTGAACTAATAGATTATAAGGTAAACATGTATTTGCTAATCTGTGCAATCTTCTTTATCCATTTGTGAAAAAGAAGGAACAAAAGGGAGGAAAATATGGATGTTGAATGATTCTTAAAAGATCTGTTACTTCCGTTAAATGCACTTACATTACTAAGCCTTCCTATTTCAGTGAATTTTTGAAAGGTCAGTGCCTAATTAAAAGTTATAAGGCTCTTTAGGGGATATTGAAATGGTTGCCTGAAATAAATTTAACTGCCACGTGTGATGAAATTTTTTGCTATATAGATTTAAAGAATTTAATGAAAATAATATATATTGTTGTGAGTTAGTATAGCTTGGTATTTAAAAAATTTAATGAAAATAATATATATTGTTGCGAGTTAGTATAGCTTTTCTTTTAAAAAAAATTAAATATCTCCTGTTCATTGGAAGTTTTTGTGGATTATTATTCACTGAAATTTAATCAAGGATTATATGATTATGCTCGATGTTGAAGATATCTAGGGAATCATCCATTACACACTTGCTTCAAGTTGTTTCTTTAAGTTGGTAACTGACTTAAGATAGTCTCCAAAAAAGAAAAAGAAAAAAAAAAAAAAAGAGAGAAAAAAGAGAGAAAAACTCAATTCAGAATAAACCTGCAAATAAGACCTAAAGCTCTCATAAATAGCATAGCTTGTATGGGTAACATGTACAAGTTGAGCCGCATGAATTGCCACTGAAACAATTGTGTATATACAAGAAAGACTTGTACTAGTAGCATTTTGTATCAATAGCTTCGACAATTTACTCATAAACCAAACCACGCATGAGCCGTTAAAGAAAGAAAATAATGATATTAAATTTTTCATGTTGTTATCTTTTTTTATTTAAGTGGTGGGGAAGGGGAGGGTTTAGTGTGTGAAGAAACAAGTTTGGTATTTCTTGTTCTTATTTATTTAAGGAGATGGCCTTATAGTCAGTTGACCATTACACCCAATTTACTAGGTTCTTATTGGTTATCCTTCCGATTTTCGGAGCAATGGTTATTAATTTGTTCATCATGTCTTCAATCGATGTTGGTTTCGACATGGGTATTTGATGAGACTACAAATTATTAATTGGCACATTGGTCATTGGCAAACTCCATGAATCTATTGTAATACATTTTTATTTATTCAACTTTTATTTTGTGTGTTTCCTTTTGTATTTCTGCGACATAACTTGTTTCACCAAAAAATCAGATGAAGAGGAAGAAGCATTGAGTTGGGAAGAACGATTACAAACAGCACTAGACATTTCACACGGGATTGAATATCTTCATGATGGGGTACGTTAAATAATTAAATAACTAGTAGTAATCCCTTTTTCTGACGAGTCTTTATCATTTTGACTTACATAATTTCTTAGAACAGGCAGTGCCTCCTGTGATACATCGAGATTTGAAGTCATCTAACATATTACTGGATCGTTCTATGAGAGCTAAGGTAATTAATTGAAGCCTATATTGACATGTCCCTAGACAAAAAGTGATATGTTTTTTACTCTTAGCCAGACATGTCATGGCCTATGTTTCCTTATATATGCTTCATCTTGACTAGGTTGCTGATTTTGGGTTGTCAAAGGAAGAGGTTTTTGACTGTCATAATTCAGGCCTTAAAGGTACATACGGGTATATCGATCCTGTGTACATATCGACCAACGAGTTTACCACAAAAAGTGACGTCTATAGCTTTGGTGTTATCCTCTTTGAGCTCATCACGGCCATTCACCCACACCAAAACTTGATGGAATATGTTAACCTCGTAAGGCTTCTAGTTAAGAACTTCAAAAGTTATCTTTCCCTAATTTTCTCGGAGGACCTTTTTCCTTTACTTTTTATAAGAGAATTGCAGAGTTCGTATGCTACCAACTAACCAGAGTAGCAAGTTAGTCCCCTCCTTTAAAAGGAACAAATTCATGCTCAACCTTTACCGTGGTTGCACTAGTCACAATGGTTGGTACTGTCCAGAAAACAGTCAAAGATTTTACTTAAAAGTATAGTTTACAAGGGTTATAGGTTGAGGACGAACATGTTCCTTTGTAAAGGTTAGGACCAATTTGTTACTTGAGCAATAGGTAGCGGAAACTGCAATGTTCCCTATTCTTAAGATTTAGTTTTCTTTGTTCTCATTTCTTCATTTAACATCCTCTCAGGCCGGTATGAGTCCAGATGGTGTGGACGAAATACTTGACTCGCGGATTGTTGGAACATGCAACCCCATAGAAGCGAGGAGTGTGGCTAAAATAGCTCACAGATGCTTACAAAAATTACCTAGAAAGCGCCCTTCAATAGGAGAGGTGTCGCAGGCCATTTTGAAGATAAAGCATAGACGTCTCGTTAAAGAAGATACAATGTCTTTAGTTGGAGAAGATTTTTCAAGAGCAGTGAGCCGGATAGAAAATCAGCAACTGGAATTGAGGAAGATGGCTAGCATCGATGAAACGCTAAGTCGATGAACAATTTTTTTTTCCTCATACTCAAGGAATTTTCCCTTTCGTTTTTCATGGCTTTTGCAAATTTATAGACGAAATACGGCTGCAATGCCTGTATATGTACAGTAAAGAAATTGCTAATTTCGTCTATAAAAGGATAGTATTTGCCATTCTGGAATATGATCAAGAGAAAAATCATAGTTTTTGTGAAGATATAAAATAGCTCCACTTCTGAATCTTGGAAGTTGAAAGCACATGGAAATTGGAATTTTGTTACAAATTTCAGTAAGTTGTGGCTCATGCATCCACTCTAACGAACCATGGTAAGAGATTCATGCCAATTTTGTCGAACACACATAATTGTGGGCCTTTGGTGTTTTCATCTTCAAAATTGTCTTTCATCTTTTTCATTGAACTATTGCGTGTTTTTTATTACTCTGAAATAAAATAATAAAAATGTCTCAATTAAATTAATTTCAACTTCCACATACACCTAGTATTTAAATTGTCATATGTAAGTAGTTAGAACATCTTCAATAGACTCTCTATTTTTAAAGAATATATTCTATCATTTGGAGAACATCTATAAATTTAGAGAGTTAAAATTTTGAAATACTTCAACAATCTCTTTATATTTAACACTTAATTTTACTACTCTAAAAAAATATTTATTATTTTTCTTTATCTTTTATTTTAACTAGCTTTTCTTTAAATTATTTTATTATTTTATACATTGAAAATTGAAACGCTTTGAATGCATTTAATTATAGAGAGCTAAATTAAAATGTTAATTTAAAGAGTCTCTTGAAGTATGATTTTAAATATTGATTCTTTAAAATAGAGAGCATCTCATGTTTAAAGAGTCTCGAAAATGCTCTTAGATTGTAAGAAAATAGTAACATAAAATATAGTTAATTTATTTATTGACGATGAGTGTATATAATTATTTACTATAAATGTGAACCCATTAAAATATATGTTTGTGCATGCCAAAGTTCTGAAAATTTATAACGTATATAAAAGTGCTAAAACATGAAAAAACAGAAAATGCAAATGATTCAAGAAGATCAATAATTTGCATTTATCATCTTCCTTTTTTTTTAAAAAAAAGTTAATCATGTCTCTGAAAGAAAGTCACCAATTCCTATAAAAGATTTTGAACAACGCCAGAAGAGTGGTTTATAAACCTTTTTATAAACAATGACTAAAATATCGGATAACTCTAATACTAATTTATTGTGAAAATAGGCGAGAAAATAATGAAACAATATGAAGTAATTGATCACAAACTCAAGAATAAAATAATTGACAGATAAATGAAGATTTTACTAAAATATAGAGAAAAAATACAATGATTTTGCGTTTATGATTTGTCCAACTTAATTTAAAATATAATGAAAAATTAGATATATATAGGGAATATTTCAAACTCTAAAATTAAAGTCTTAAATGAAAATAAATGCTGAAAACGTGTTAAAACATGAAAATGGGCCCGAGCTGGATGAATATAGCGCTCGAGCGCCAGGTGAGCTTCGTCCCGACGCTTGAGCATAATTGTGTAGAAAAGTCCTCTCTAGTTCATATCTTGATTTCTTCAAATGCAACACAAATTTCAACTTCGAATTGGGCTTCCAAATATAATTTCAATTAGAATTTGTCAAATAAATTTCGAATAGGATTCCAAAAACATTCAAACAAATAGAATTCCTCTTAATATCGACCTTAATTAGAATTTCTAATCATCTTCAAAAGAGAATTTGCGTTATATCCTAATTTAAAAAAAAAAAAGTAGATTGACATGAATTCTACTAGAATCAGTAAACTTAAAAAATTCTCTACTTGGAAATAAAATTCCACTGCAAGGTATGAACTTCAACTCTTCAACAAATAAATACAAACGAACTTCTTCATCAAAATTCTCAACATGGAAATATTCTCTATCTTTACCACAAAACCTAAATGCAGAAACAGAGTGATCAAAATTGCAAGAACGTCCTTGGACACTAAAGTTGCTCGAATCACGAGCAATAAAATCAAACATGATTTAATGATCACTAAACAAGGATGAAACAAGCCATATAACAGAAAAATCATAAAAAAAAAAAAAAAACAGAATTAACTAAATCAACATCTGTGTACCTATGTAGAGGTATATTATAAGAAATCGGGTATATTTCTAGAAATTGAATACAATGGTATGGTGACAATGGTGGCAAAGCGAAATTATTCATAATTTTCGAAATTGACTTAAAACGTATTCATCAAAGTAGACCCCAAACAACACTCCAACGATACTAGACTACACTCACAATCCACCCGAGTCCTTAAACTATGCTGACCCATCAAAGATTCTGTAGAACCTTGCAAAACATGCAATTGGGACTTTTTTCGATCTTGCAACATAATATGAGCACCTCTACAAAACTTCAGGACTCCACCTTCACCAAAGAATTTGTACCTTTTCAAGTCAAGAGTACTTAAAGAGATAAATTTTTTTTTTTTTAAATTAGGAACACGCTGCACTAGCATCAAGTGTTCTGACACTTCCATCAATCAACTTAATTTCGACCCTTCCTATACTAGTTATCCAACAAAGTGTATTATTACCGATCACAATAACTTTGGAGACTTCTTCATATGTTGTAAACGAATCCCAATTGAGACACATATGAAAAGTGCAAGGCATATCAAAAATTCAATCATCTTCAGGTTTGGAACCGCTGTTGGAAATCAACAAGATCTCCATCATTATGGAACGTTTCTCCAATAGTGGCATCACTCGAAGTATCTAATTGCTTTATTTTCTGATTAGTTTCAACCAATTTTTCTTTATTGTGTTACTTATAGTAATCTTTAACTAAGTGTCCATTTTTCTTGCAATAATTACAAATTTTATTTATGAAGTTAAACTTTAATTTGTCCGTTCCAAAACCACTATAACAATGAGATCATTTCCATGAGGCCCAGTTCGAACGAGATGCTTCATCTTTTCCTTTGAATATAGAGCATCATAAACATTTTCAATTGTGAGAGTATCACAATTATATAAAATCGTATCTTTAAACGACATATATGAAGCTGGCAACGAATATAGTAAAATTAAACCCAAATCTTCTTCATCATATTTAACCTTCAAGGTTTCAAGATCAGCAAAGATTTTCTTAAACACGGCTAGGCGATCTTCAACAAGTGTACTTTCTGTCACACAATGAGAATCAAGTCGTAGCTTCAAGTGCAATTTGCTAGTAAGACTCTTAGTCATGCACACTTGCTCCAATCTTAACCATAATACAACGACATACTTTTCCTTTAAAACGTCCTGAAGAATGTTATTCGAAAGATAAAGATGAATTTGTGATAGGACCTTTCGATCCCTACGTTCTTTCTCCTTTTGATTCCAGTTGTGGACATTTTGTCAAATCCAAACAACGTATCGTCTAAATCTATTTGATATTGCTCGCATCTTTACTTTCCATAACGAAATTTTGTGTTGTGGTCCAAAAGCAGAATATCATACTTCCTGGTTGCCATCCCAAAATCAAAAGTTCTCCCTATAAATTAAGCTTTAACTCTAATATCAGTTTGTTATAAACAACGACAAAAATACCGGATAACTTCGATACTAATTTGTTGTGAAAATAGGTGAGAAAGTAATGCCACAATATGAAGTAATTGATCACAAACTCAAAATAAAATAATTGGTAGATGAATGAATATTTCACTAAAATATGGAGAAATAATATAATGATTTTGTGTTTATGATTTGTTTAACTTAATTTAAAATACAATGAAGAGCTAAATATATATACAGTGAATGTTTCTAACCCTAAAAGTAGAGCTATAAATAAAAAGGAATGCTAAAAACTCATCAAAATGTGAAAACGGACTTAGATAAGATGAATATGACCCTCGAACGCCGACGAGCGTCACCCGATGCTCGAGTGTTCGGCTGGTGCTGGTGGGCACTAGCTTCACTGTTTTGGGCACTCAAGCTCCAGTCGAGAGCCGACGAGCATAATTGCACTGAAAAGTCTTCATTGGCCCATATCTTGATCTCTTCAAGTCAAACATAAATTCCAACTCTGAATTGGGCTTTCAAATAGATTTTTAACTAGAATTTTTCAAATAAATTTCGAATAGCATTCCAAAATTATTCCAACAAATAGAATTCCTCTTAATGTCGACCTTAATTAGAATTTCCAATCATCTTCAAAATAGAATCCAGATCACACCATAATTCTAGCAAATGTTTTAATATTTCAAATGATAGGAAAGTATAAAAATCACTGAAGACAGTGGAAACTCCAGAAATAAAACATCAAACTACTATTTTGAAATAACATAAAATGCACGAGTTACTATTTTTCTCATATCAACTTCTTAAAATGAGACTCGAATCTAGGTCACAGACTTGATAAGTATAGTTCTTACCACTTGATATAGGTCTTGAACTCCAAGTATTACTTACTAGTAACATTTGCACATCTTTAATTTTTTTGGGGCATTTCAACTCCCAGAAGTGACTCGAACGCAAGTCACAGACATTGTAAGATTACATTCTTACTACTTAAATTAGATCTTGATCTCCACGTGTTATTAACTAATAACATTAAGAGTGTGTTTGTCTTTCATTATTGAGAGAAAAATAGAGTAAATAATAGTATTTTTGATGAATGTGTGGTTGAAAAGTAAAGTAATTTTATTGGTTTGAGGCTAAATTGCGCGCGCGCACACACACACAGATATATATATATATATTTTTTTTTTCCCCCCTAAGTTTTCATTCTTACCACTTGAATTAGGTCTTAAACTCCTAGTGTTATTTACTAATAACATTTAATTACACATCTATAATTTCTTTTTTATTTATTTTTAAATTTCAAGCCCAACCCTCGCACCCATAAGAGATTCAAACCCAAATCATTGACATGATAATGCTTCATTCTTAACACTTGAATTGTGGCTTGGACTATGATTTTTGCATAGAAGAAAAAGCAAGAGATATATAAGAGATATCAAGAAACAAGAAATGCCTATGGCTTTTTTGGATCGAGCCAAAGCTCGACTAAAAAATTGAGGCTTGGCCGGAGCCTAATTGTAAATTAAATACAACCCTCCTCTTTTTTCCAAGCTTGGAACCCCTACAATCAACGTATGAGAAGTTAAAATTGTATACAAATAAAATTTACGTAATTAAGTTGACAAATTAAGTTTAAAAACTTACAATATGCTACCTTTGGATATGCTGCAGCTCCTTGATCATTATAATGTCAACTTATTCTTGAAAACGTAATTCCGCACATTTCTAGTCCTTCAAGCATATTAGAGCTCCAATATATTTTCTTTTAGTCTTAATCGTTCATCAAACAAAATCCTACCATCTAAACTAAATACAGCCTCCAATGCTACCATAGACACCGAAAGTATTAGTAGATCACGTGCAATTTTTTATACAATTGGATATTGCCTTTTGTTACACGTCCATCATGATAGAAGGACAAATTCCTCTAATTCTTGTATTTGTAGCACACTACGAACGTCCACACATATACTTAGCTAACTCAGAGGGATTGTCAATATTTGTACCAAAAAATCTATTGCTCTAGATATGGATGAACTAGAACAAATGAGGGAGCACTTGTATTCGTGTTCAAAAAAATCCATATATCATCAGAATTTCTTGAAAAAGGTACTTTGGGAACTAGAAGTGGTTTGACCTCCTTTTTCAACATGATAGTTATACATTTCACAAAATGAAGTATCTATATGTACATGTGATAATTTCACATTCATGCAATATGAATTCTCCTTTATAATAGCTTTAATGCTAGTTAAATAAACTCGAGAATCCCCGAAACTAAAAAAAAATAAAGAGGGCAAATCTTCTCAATATTTACAAAATTTTAACTCCATAGAAAAGATCGTATCAACAAAAATTGGCATACTCCTATATTTATTAAACGTTTGTACAATATAGAAAAAGTGTTGTAGAACAAGTGAAAATGTAAGGTGATAAACACTGTTGCAGACGTTTGTGGCATCAAAAGAGGGTTTTAAAAATTTCTTCACATAAAATGCAATAGACCAATCACAATCTTCCAAATTATGTTCAGGTCCATAAATAGTGTGTAGCTGCTGACAACTAAATATAATCAATTGTGTAGCTAACTGCATAGCTGCCTCTTGCGCGAAGCGACTAGCTACCTGCTTGCGTGCAAGATGCAAAAGGTAGCTAGAGTAGTTGTTTGTAGAATTACAGGCCAAAATTAGCTTGTGACAGCAGCCATTTTGGCTAGTCACATGAGCTAGACGAGTCATACGGGTCAGTTCAGACTGATCGTTGCTCAAAAATGAGGCTCGGTGGACAAGAGCCACGAGTCGAGCCGATTCGGACTTTTTTCGAGCCGAGCAGCTGGGCGTCCAAGTTGATGAGACAAATTGACATCCCTAATTACAACCACTAGGAATTAATTAAAATACTTATTTCCAATATTGAGGTGTCAATTTCTTAGAAATCTATATGCATATATAAAGATTAATTATGTTGAAAAAATATTTTTGATATATTTTTACACATTATCTTAGTTTGATTTCTTAATATAAATTTATTTTTAAATGTCAATGACAACAGCTAAAAATGTGAAAAAATGATGCCGTCCAAGAATAGTCAATCTTGATTGATTGGATTGTACGAGTTTCAGGGTTTTAACACCCAAAACAAACACTATTTTCACTTCCCATATTGCAGCTAATACATGTTTATTTATCTACCATCTTAGATATTATTTGATAGGCTAAATAATTAAAGTTAAGGAAATATTGATTTAATATTAAACTTTCTTTGAATTTATTTATTACCATATCAAATAATTCTTATATGATATGATTATATTCTTAACAGTTTTATTGTGTGTAATTTTAGGTAAGTTAATTTCGGGACTTGGAAATCACTTTACATAAGTAAAGCAAGAAATCAAGGAACGAACTCAACTTTGAGAAACATGTACACAGTCGATGAACATGCAACAACAATATGCCATAGTCCAACGAGTTCATTTGGCGACATGCTTCTTTGATTAATCTCATAGCAAAATTTCTTCAACCATATTTGAAGGGAAAAAAAAAAAACAAGAGCGTAAATATTTAATTCAGTTCAAAGATCAAGCTGTTTGGCGTGAGTTAATAATTGTGATTCTTAATACAAGTGGTGGTTGCGATTGAGTATAATAGTGAAATGATGATAAAGTTAAGATCGGGGTTTGATTCCACTTTACAATAAGTCAAAAGAAGAAGAAAATGAGCGAATTATTTTTAGATTTATTTTGATTCTTATTTGTTAAATTTTGCGAAATTACAAAATTGAACCTATTGTAATTTTGATCATTTAGTATAGTGGATTGATTTACCGGTGGTTTGGGGATCGTAGATGTTTCCCTTAGAGGTTTACCATATTACATCTAGTGTTCATACTTACTAATTTTCGCAATTGAGTACATTATGTTGAGCACTGGAATCTGTCTACATGCTGCAGTCAAAACTGCTTAAATAATTGCTTGTAGGATATTATGACTATCTGGCGTGTACCATCTGAACTGAGTAATTAAGATAGAATTTTTAATTAACTAGGTTTAAGTATTTTCAAATTAAAATGCCCAAAATTCATTTGTGGTAGAGTGCACACAGATACGTGTGTATCTTACGTTCTAACCATTAATTAATCTTGTAATTTTCTTGCCAATCTATTTTCCCTAAAATATTGTTCGTTATTATGATCATAAATTAATTTACCAAAGGATAAATGCGGCTTTGCTTATGAAAACCGTTCCAAGTTAATGACAGAAAGACGAAACTAAAATTTCGATTAACTCGGTGATCTATATAAAAATATTAAGACATAATACGAGACCAATCATTCAAAATGTTACGCCTATATTTGACTTATTTTTATAAACTATTTATAATCACTCAAGTTACCTTTTATCCCCATATTTAAATGAATCAATGAATACTACTCATTTATCCATTACTCATTTCTATCTATTTATAATCTTAATCGTTTATGAAACTTTAACATGCTGTTAATATACTTTTATAAGTTACGTATTTTTTAAATTCGAACATTAGAAGAGTTATTTATTCAATAACTTAAATATTTCATATAAGTAATTTTGTAAGCATTATATTCTACTACGTTAAATAGAAGCTTGCAATGCATACATAAAAACTTAGTAACTCTAATCTATGACCTTTATGAATAGTTTGTGAAATCACTTATTCGATTTAGTTGTGCTTCAAAAACACGGGGTTCTGGTCTGTGATATAGAATTCCAACTTTACAATTTAATATGGACACTAACCAAACACAATAGGACACCTCACTAATTATTTTACCAACTCACAGCACTTCCCACTCACTCTCTCCACTTTCTCTCTATTCTCACTCTTTCTTTTTCTCTGCACTCTTTCACACACTGCTAATATATGTGTGCCTCTTTCTCCATCTCTCTGCTCACCTTTCATCACTCCGCACACACTGTTGTAATGTTGTTCAAACAATTAAATAATCAATTGTGGAATGATAATGGAGCATGTGGCTGGGAATTCGAACCTTGTGGAATGCAGTCGCATGGTCTCATACAAGGACTGAATGTCCCTGTATGGTTAACTCTATGCGACCACATAGAGTTGCTCTATGCGGTCACATAGAGCAAGAATGTTACCGTTGGAAGCCGTTTTTCTTTGAATTTTTTATCATTTGGGTTTAAAATTGGTGGCTTTTCAACATGGTTTTGGCACCATTTCATGGTGTATTTTGGTAGCCTATATATATATGATCTTGCTCATGGAAAGTTGATGAAAAAATATAAGATCATTATTATTCCAAAGCAATTAAAGT